>DWDX01002607.1:0-14885 GCA_018245675.1 Agara michaeli
AACTTGTGACGGCATAATCATAGTTCATGTGTCGCGTACAGAAGCAAGTAATTACCGGACTATCACAGACATAGGAATTATTAATGGTAGGCAATAAGTATTTTCCTCATGCACGCTACTTGTGAGGTCTTGTGCCTTAACACCGCGATGTGATGTATCAGAAATCCACGCTGTATACTATGTACTGTATATACATTTCGATTGGATAATTGCGATATTATTGAGAGGCATAGTGGTCTAATGCGTAATGACTCAGACGGCCGAGGAGGGGTTGCGGGTTCGATACCCACCCAGGATAAAAACTTATGTGACGTGTAAGAGTATTTGTTCTGTTTCTGGTTGTAAAACTAACTATAAAGTTTCGTATTTGGAAATTTTGAGACTAGGTTGAAACTTAGAATGTAGCGGCTAACATTTTGTAGGCACGCAGGCGTACAGAGAATGAAATTCCTTTTAAGGAATTTAGGGAGCGAAATGACATTCGGCTTTCTAAAATGACACAATGATAGCCTAGCGGTTCGAACTTCGCTTTCTCACTCCTGGTCATTGGGTTCAAACCCGGGCACACATCTCTGACTGTTCAAAGATACGTGCGTTTTATAAACGAAAAATTAAGCATCACTCGCTATAATCGTAAAGGGAAGCGCGGAGAGGAAATATACTCTTTCCTTAGAGCACTGCAATACGGTAGGTACTGTGTATTGTACTGTTCTCTGAGATTTGTGAAGTTTGCCAAACCACAGTTGCTGGCACTATACACTATGGCTTTAAACCTTCTGATTTTGAGAGTTGACCCCGCGATCGGCAGTGGGATAATGAGATTTGAAGAAAAGTGTGTGTGTGTGTGTCAGCTCCGACGCACGACGGGAGTTTACTCCTTACGAACGATAATTATGAAAACGAGGGTAAATGAACGCATCTTATAAAATGATAAGTCATTGGTCAAACACAAAAACAACAACAACTCCAAGTGTTCTACTAGAAATTAAATCTAAAATAGGCCGGAAACGATGCCATAGATTAGTTAGTTGCCATAAGGCTGACGTCACATCCGTCACATGTTAGACTTTTACTCCTCATAAAATTTCCGTACCGGACCTTCTAACTCAAATCGTTTCTTAAGGAGTAAACTCCAAAAGATAAAATTTGAGCTCGTCTTAATAATGTAATGGTATCATCTCTAATGTTATTACTTGTATTAGAATTGACGACAAAATGTCCGTTGCGCTCACTGCGCCTAAATCTGTAATATCAGAAGGACAAAGAGGTCATACATCTAAAACGATACTCGTGGCGAGCGCAGAGGCGTGCAGTCATTTAGTTTAATTTAAAACAATCGAGCGCTCTCCGGCGGGTCGGCGGCAGATTTGCGGCGGATATTAGCAATTGTCGGCAACGCAGCACCCGAATCTGAACACGAAAGGCTTAACGCGCCACATCTATAGAGATCGAAACACGACGCTTACTCTACTAATATTTATATTACTACTCTTCAAGTGGAATATTCATCATAGACTCTGTAAACGGCAAAAAAGTATATTTTACTAATAAAAAAATACTTAAATAATGTATATTTTTTAAATAGACCAGATGCTGTATATCCTTACGATCATTCGTCAATCTTTAGATCTCACAGGAATTCGTCACTCGGATCTCGGTGAGAAACTCAAGATTCAAGGCGCTTTAATAAAAAAACCTTTAAAGGTCAGCATTGCCTTTTTCTAAGAACGAGAACTGTTTAAGTCGTAAACGATCATTGCTATCTAATGTTTTCGCGTTATTTTCATTTTCAGTAATTGAGAAAAACGAGAAACAAATGACGAGCTAATCCGGCCATAAATAGTTGAAAGGGCGTATTTGTTTTTACCTTCGAATTATTACAAAGTTAGCGAAGCCAGGAATGCAAAATTGTCATACGGCGTGGCGTATGTACGAGTGTGTACGCTAACGTAACTAACATATGAGAATAGTGATTGTAAGACGTTAAAAAAATTTACTGGCGTTACGTCAAAGGTCACGCGCCGGGTGCGATTACGAAAATGTATGTAAGCATTCGTAAGTGCGGCGCGGAACCGCTCGCTTTGTTGTCTACACGTCGTTGTTGTTGCTGGATTCGTATGCACTTTTAAACTGACGATTTGGATAGTTTTTTCAAAATCTAACTTTCTTTTATACGTTTATGTAGTTAAATAGCCAGCTTAGTTTAGCGCGACGCACGGATGCGCATTAAATCATTAACGTTTATCGGTTGTTATGGTTAGATGTTCGAGTTAGAGCATAGTTCTCTCAAAGTGTTTCCTTTCTGAGAGAACCGCACTAGTAACTTTAACAAAGCCGGTGGCGATGTCACACGTCTGTCGGTCTTTCATGGTTTATTCAAGTAAAATGTGATGTTTCTTCTATACTCAGTAGATGGTAATCGTCACGTTGTTTATAATGAATCGTTTTGCTGAATTTGCACACACGAAGTATAGAAAGTAACTGTTACTATGTAGCTAAAGATAACTCATAACACTAGGGTAAGGTAATATTAATAATATCGTAACTGCGGCATTATGTATGACGCATCCTTTCAAATAGATAGATTAAAACTAAACAATAAAATTGGAACTGTTTTCGGTAACTTCATTAAGTTAATTTTTGGTTAAATTATGTGAGGTTCTTGGCTTTAATAATATTCGACCCATTATTCATCAAATAATCACATTTTTTCTATGCAAAGTAATATACACAAATCAAATTGTTGAGATAGTTAAAAAATAACGTTCCCTGTAACATTCTTAACAAATAAATTGTTCAATGCAATGAGTATACCGAAAAATAATTTGCTATAAAATTGTCCAATTTAGACGAGCTCGAAACCACGGCAGTTCTGGGTGCGGTTGCAAATACCAAGCAAATCTGTCAATTTTAGCCAGACAAGGCGTCGGGGGAACTTGGATGGTAACCGTTAGTAACCCATTAAGTAAGGGTTTCTTTAATTCTGCATTCATCCTCATTCATCCTCTAGGCAGTCCGTCTCGACCTTTCTCTTTCAAGTAGGTATTAATTGTTAAACCTCGTTGAAGATCCAACAGTGAAGAAACCCAGTAGTGGGAAGATACATATAAAAGGTTGCAGTAATTTTTGCTACTGTAAAACCCCTGGGTTAGAATGAAATTAAATATTGTGATGCATAAAAATTTAATAATCAAAAACTCTACCGTAAAGAAATGTTTTTTGCTCTATTTTGCAATTAGAAATACATTGCAATGTGAGGCTATTTATCACTTCTTTAAGTTTCTTTTACTTTTTAACGTAAAACCACACGTACCTATATAACATCCCCTTCAATTATCTTCGTTTACTTCAAATTATAGAGTCGGAAGTTTCCTTGTTATGAACTAAAATTGTTCTTAATTAATTTACCTCTTACAAGAGTTAATACCCTTTTCGGAACACATTACGCCACCTTACAATCTCTGCAGTCACACAATGTGAAGCAATAACTAATAATTTGACAGGGTCATTTGTAATAACTATACTTTATCCCGAACGGCATAGATAAAATAATAACTCACCTTAAAAATTGATAACTAAAAAATATCACAGATAACAGTTATTTTGGGTACGATTTCTTTATGCGCGTAGTCGGTTTGTCCGTTTGGAAACACTCGCGCGTAAATAAGATCGCGAAAAAATGTAGTCGAAATGTAAAGTGAGCGCGGAACGTGAACGCAGCGCGGCAAGACGTGCAGCAATGGCAGCGCCGCGCGAGCGGACCGAGTGCCGGCGCGGGCTGCGCGCTGTTACGTCACTTACGGCTGCCACAGGCTTATTATCTTGAGCGGTGCAGTGCATCGTTTATGTTGTCGTTTATGAGGAATTACCTACTTGATTTAGATATTTAATAAGTTCACTGCGAGTCGATAATTACATTACAATATAATTTATATAAAAATCTGTTTTTAAACATATTAATGTACGATCACTTATAAGTGGATTTAATGAAACATAAAAAGTGAAATCAAAAACAATAAAAAATAAGTATAGATCGAAAGGAATAAAAATAAAGTAAAAAATATGTGTTAAAATGGAATCAAATGTAAGGAAACAATAATGAACATTGTAACATTTAGACAGATGTTAAAAATAATGGCTCGGTAGTGATGTGGGTACTTATGTAGTACTTCAAATTCAGAGAAATGAGCTTTCATTTTCTTAAATTTCTACAATAACATAGAAAATAGATGTGACAGAATATACATGCAAATCTAGTGCTTTTGTTGTAGAGCTTCGTCAATCTAGAGACGTTAGAGCTGGGCCTAGCACTGCTCTGCGTAGGGGGGTGGAGGGGGGAAGGGGACGAAACCAATAACCAATAATCAAAATAAGTGAAAAAGGAATTATTATGGATATGAGTCCCTTTTTATTCTGAATATGCGTATTAACGAAATTTATAATCAAAGTAATTATGAAAAACATCTGTGGAGTTATAAACTCATAAGTTTAAATACTTCAGACATTTAACAAGTATAATATATAGTTTGAAAAAGGATCGGAAAAAACTTAAGTATTAAAATTATTATTTCGTATGTTTATTATCATTCAACATGTCAATATGACGAAGCTAATAATTGTACTCGGTCGTTTAACTGAGACACTCCGGGGCCCTCGGATATCTCGGTCGATGAGCTGATGCTCTGGAGACTCTTGTTATGACTCGCATTGGCATCAGTTCGCGTTGCCTACGTTCTGAGGTACGTCGGGTGACTCGCGGCGGTCGCGCGTGCGTCGAATACGCGCGCGCAAATTCGCTAGTCCGACCAGGAAGTGATGTAACTCGTTAGCGGGTAACGCATCGCGCACCATGTCTCCGTGACCGGTTGACCGCGTTGTACACATATTAACAACAATATATCGGAAATAGCGAACTATCATAGCTTGTAATATTTAATGAATATCCGATTACGTCGTGAAGTCGTCACCAACGTCGGCTGTAAGCGGCTACATCATTTTCTACTGGCGAGGAGAAACTACGCAATGACATTAAAGCATGTTACGTCTCGTTCGGGGCAGTACCGCTGCATCATGTATTTCTACTGTGAAGCAAACGTTCACAGTAGAACAATGCACTACAATCTGATGGATTTTGATGCGGGTAACATGTACATACATATAACTACTAGAGGCCTCTACCTCAGTCTACAGTACTCCCCACCAAAGAAAAGTAACTGCACTACTCGTAACACTGATATTATGTTAATGGAACTAACTTACAGTGATATTTATAATTGTAACCGTTGTAGATGGGGACAACTACACACATCTCATTCCAAATTAGGCAATTTTATGGCTGTGTTATGGTAACCTGACAGCTGATAAACATACATATTATACACACGAAATAATATGTGTATAGATGTTTTTATTACGTCCAAACGCAGAACAATTAAATACGCCGCATACACAAATGTCTGTCCTGGGTGGGAATCGAACCTACGACCTCCGGTTTTGCAGTCAGGGTCTCTAACCACTGCACCGCGAGGCCAGTCAAAAGGTCCATTTCTATAGCTCCGCTCGGGAACAGTTGCAGCTGTCCGCGCAGCGGCGGCCGCTCGAGCCTGCCGTCTGCTCGTTTGCTATTCTATACATAAAAAAGCGGCAACCCACATGGTCACCTCTCTAACGACGGAATCTTGCTTACAACTTTATAAGGTTGCTGGACTTTGACTTTGAGTATTTGTTCTGCGTTGTTATCATTAGATTACAGTCGCTAAGATCATTAGCGGGCAAGCATTCTACTACATACGATATCCACTGTGCTAGGCGCTAGAGCTATGACTGCAGTACATATGTAGGTACCTACCAATAAAGTGCAGACGAATGCATATTGAGCATCGCCAAGATCTTTCTTATGAAATAAAACTCATGAGTACCCTATATGTATAAAAAATAAATTAAATAAATTGATAAATTAAAACCAGACTCACCTTTGTTAGCAAACTTCAAATCTCACAAACTAATGACCACAGCTCGACGTCCTTCAGACTGTTGAATTTCAGAAATTAACAGCATTTATATCTAACTGCTCATATCAAGAGATTACCAGAGCTAATTAGGCTTGAAGAGAAGCATGTAAATTCGTATGATAAGGCAGAGAACGGCCTTATTGTTTCAAAATGCGCAGACCACGGGAATCCACCAAATTTGTTCTTGTTTCGTGAAATGTAGTTATTTTGTAGTTGCGATCAGAAACATCTAGAGCTTGCGTCCGAGCCGCTATTTTGTTGAACTTCATGTGTTGTGAACTGAAGATGCGCTATTTTTTTTAGTCGGCCTATAATGTGATGAACTATCTAGCTAATACTTCAGTACTATCGTTTAGTTAATAGTTATCCTCCAAAGCAATTTTAAAACTTAATTTTCTTTATAAACAATCGAGCACAACGTTTCAGCGAGTAACGGACTGATTTTTTATTGATAACGAAAATAAAAATTGTTGAATAAATAAATAACTTGCCGAGTTATGTAGGCTAGATAAAATGTTTAGGTTTAAAATTCATCCTGATTTTTGATTCTTTGACCTTTTATAGAATTGTGTTTTATTGTCCTACTTTCAATAAAGAACGGATCGTGTTCAAAATACCGTGCTTAAAAAATGCCGACGTAAGATATGTACCTCCGATTCCCAATAGCTATAGTGAGCTCTTAATAAGGCTTCATAACATAAAATAGGTACCTACGCGAGTAAAACCGCAAGAATTTGAACCTTGAACCTACATTTACAATTTGGTTGCGAACGTTTTGAAAACAGGGGTTTACCGCCCACCGCATTCGATTTAGGAATTGCCAAAAACGTTGATATAACCACATCAATATATATTGCACTGTACATAAAATGCTACAAGTATCGCAGTAAATCAGAACACATAAGCGTAAAGAAATTGAACGTTACATTTTGTTAATTGTAGTAATCGAATAAGTAATAAGACCCATGTTATTGTCGTAGGCCGCGGCCTCCATTAGCGACAACAACATAGCTCTCGGGTAAATATTCTCCGAGTAGGTAAATATACCATGCGTCGGTGTTGCTTCTTTCCATACGCATATCTATATTTGTACAAAGTACAAATTTATGTGGAAATAAATAAAGGACAATAAAAACGATTTGTCGATAAAAAAAATATTAGGTACTTAGTAGGCCTGATGTTTTTTTACCACAATAGAATTAAATGATTAAACTATGAGTCGTAAAATGTATAGTTGCAGTCGTGGCACGCGGCACGGGGACGGATCTTACATTTGATGAACTTCACAAGGCGAGCCATTCAAACTGTTGCATTTCTGTGAGCGTCGATGACACGGGCGTATCTTCGTTATGGCGAGGAGGCGGGGGACGGGGGGGCGACGGTCTTTTTCATGTGTTGGTTTTTTTGGAAGGGGTTCAGGAAATCTTCCCCCAAATGTTATGCTGATATTGATATTTATTTTCTTACTTTTCAAAATCCGATATCCTTTTATAATCACAAATGTCTGTAAAAATGACGCGTCATCTAAATTTCCAGTTCATTAAAAAGTCATTGATACTCTGCAACCTCGGCTTGTGGTTCGATTAGCCCCGATAGACGTACCGTCTGCCGAGTACGTTTTTGATATTGGTCAATTTAGATAAAATATTCAACAATACATACCTACATAATGCAAAAGAACATGAAATTAGTACTAGCAGCTATAAATAGAATGGTTTCGTATGCTTTGAACATAGTAGCTACGTGAGGCGAATACTTGAGCGTGGTGAGAAAAACCCGTCCATACGTCACATTAATAGATGTCCTTAACAACATAGATTTTATCATTCGAACTGCGATTTGAGCAAAAAAAAGGGACAAATAAAACAATCTCGGTACCCCGTTTTTACTTTGTACATCAGAATATCTAATGAATTAGAATAACATCTCGTAAACTATTTATATCGCTTCGTGTGCAATGAGTCAAAACAATACTTCGAGTTAGAAAAGAATAACTTTTGGTAATTTATCGACGAGGCTTACTAAAGATGACCGACTACAGTCGGCTCTTTGGTTTGGAAAGTAAGCTTTCAGGCAGTTCAGTGAAAGTCCAAACTGCATAGTTTTATTTCAAGATACGCAATACGTAAAACTCATATTGGTGGATATAGTTCTTATTATCGGCTTTACGCTTTACACCTTTATAGGTTCCATAGACCAAGAGAAAAACATCGAAAAACAACAACTTCTTTGTAACAACGTGTTAAGCGTTGTATTACATAAAAGCTTTAACACTGTTAATAGTCTGGGACAATACAGTTACAGCCTATATAGCGTTGATATTCGGATTACCACTCTAAGGTTTTGGGTTCAAATCCTAGCACGCAACTCTAACTTGTTATTTGCGTTTTCAAATTTTTCAATTTAAACATCAGTTGCTGTAACGGTCAAGAAAAACACCCTGTCAGTCAGTCAATCGGTCACCTTCCGGTTTATATATAATACATTTTACAATTGTACAGAATCATCGGGTACATTTTGACTTCGAATTTAATTTTGAGATCACGTCCTCGGCCAGGTGCTGCGGCGGAGTTCCACGCGCGTTGCCTGCTTCCAACAAGTCAAAGCCCTCGAAGTGTCACTATCGCTCAAGTAACAACACACCCGTAGCTGTTGTCTAAGTATTCGTGATATCGATGTTTTAATTGTGCCGGTGCACGGGTATTATTTGTTTATCGCGTGATAATTTAACAAATAGGGACTAGGCAACGAGGCGGCGCTGGACTATCAGCGATAATTGCCGATAATGGCCGGCGCTGGGGCCGCGTGCACGGAGCTTAAGGATCGCGTTGTGCCTAAATAGTGCCGAGAGATTTTTGATAGCTTTAAATTGAATTTAAGAATAATAGCAAACATTGAAAATGTTTTTGAAAACAAACGTTTCAAAAAACTGTGATAACAGCAATAAATATTGCTAACAAATGCTATGAAATGAACGCTAAACTTCAATGTAAGTTATTCAAATAAAAACGGTACAAAAATGTTACTTGTGTTCCTCGTGTGACTGTGAATTCCAACATAAATCATAAAAAATGAAATAAAACAACCTTTGTACATAATCGAGTAAGTATAAGTATATTCAATATTCAGTAACTATTTTCAACACAGGATATATTTGCATGATTAAAGTTTTCAGTAATTTTTCCTCCGGAGTAGACTGCTCCTTAAATGTAGTGCGCGCGGCACCACACGTGCCGTGTGCAAAAAGGCTTTCAAAATTGAATATTATCTTAATCATCGTTGTTGATCACAATCGTTCTGATACGCTGCGCTGCATCCGTCTATTATTAAAACTATTATCTTCATATTACAATATTATAAATCTACTTTTCCCAGATTAAGTGGATAATTACAATATTTCATTTTTGTTTTTTTTATTTATATCAAGTATCGTCTCGACTTTTCGTTATAATAACCCTTTAATACATGTTCAAACAGCGCCACCTAGCGTATAATTGCTAACACTGTGGAGGTACTTACTAGTATTGTTAGTAATTCTAGTTGCCGCTAGATGGCAGTGTATGGACGCCATAATGATACAGATGTAAATTGTAAGTTTATATTATTCGTACAATCAGTAAACAAAAATGTATATCAGATAAGTAAATATTATATCGAGGTTTTTAAAATTCTATGTGTCTATATTTTATTTTAATTAATTAAATAACAAATGGTAATAAATAAGCCTGAGCTGCCCAGTGTCTTCCAATTTTTTCCGTTGATTTAATTGAAAGTTGATTTAATTGAAAGTTGATTTAATTGGAAAGTTCCAATGATGTTATTATAGGTACTAAATTTATGAAACCTTTTTTCAAAAAACTTTGGCTTTGGTTTTACGCTCTACTTTTATATTATACTGCAGATAAACACAATATTTAGCTAACGAAAGTAGTACCTCCGTATCTAACCGAATGTGAGCCCTGAAGGTGACGAGGTGACAGTGGAAAGGAAGAATTATTTTCTATAAACAATAGTATCGCTGACATCGTGGAGTTAAGTGTTCCGTGTCGTTAGGTTTGATTCTTCTTACTTTGTGGAAAATAATATTTAATAGACTTGAGACTTGAACCAGATATTTGAACTTTAACAATATACCTGTGTGACAAAAACTACCCATGTGTTGTGTATCTTTCGTCTTTAAGGACATTACAATGAAATACCACAGGGCAGATCACATATTTTGATGTGATACACAAAAAATATGTCACGTGTTGCTATTTTTTTCAATGTAGCCGAATATTTGACACTTTCTCCGATGCGGAACGAATTAGTAAAATATCTACTTTGTCGGCTTCGGCTGCGAGCAGTGGGTCGGCGCCTGTGTAAGACGAGCCGCCCGCCCAGGGCCGGCGAGGGGCGGGCGCGGGGCGGGCGGGCGGTCACACGGCGCCTGTCAACTGTCATCGTGAGGCCGCGTCACCGATATTTATTGTGGAGGATTTGTTTGATGTTCCGGGACTTGTAGCCGAACAGAGGATTCGTTGGGATGTCATTATTGATGCGTAATGAGACGTGCTGTGGAATTCAATGCGGGGACGGCCGGTTGGATAACTTTATATTGATCTTTCACTCGGTCTAGTGTTTAGACACCCTCACTACGGAACCGGTCGGGGGTTCGATTCTCGTCCAGGACAAATATTTGTTTGATGAGCACATTTCTCGCACATACAAGAACACAACAATTCAAACGTGGCGGTGTGGCAGCAAAAATAGATGTAGCCTCGACGCTTCCTCGGATGTAGATAAATTTATTTGCATTTATTGATTTTTTTTAACATGCAGACAAATAAAGAAATAGTAAATATTCACCATCTAACAAAAATATTTCCGACAACAGAGGTGTCGCCAAGAAACCGGCACATTTAGAATTTTAACAGGTATTTTAAAGTCGTGTCATATCGTTTCGGGAAAGTCTAGTGGAAGGTAAATGAATGAACTGATTTTGATGAGCAGCACCAACATAACACTTATACATAGTAAATACCGCCACACTTTACGATATAAATGCGAACTGAACCGTTGAAACGCGTGGGATCGGTGTGGAGGCATTTCATGGTAACAATTTATACCGATTACGTTCGTGGGGCCGCGTGGCGAGGGAGCCCGCGCTGTGCTCTCGGGCTACAAAGCGGCCGCGCACTTTTTAATTAGGCCGGTGGTCGCGCGGCGTCCGATGTCATTTTAACAGTCGCCATGTTTTTTGCTCCCGCGCTTTTTCTTCGCTCGCGCAAGGTTCCTCGTTGCTTACGTTCTTTTCCTTTATGCCAATAAAGTAAAGAAAGTCTGGCAAACGTTAAGCAAACTTCTTAAGGCGCAGTATTACCTATACATCTAAATCGGAGTTTCGATAACTTTAACTTTCGAAATATTTGTATAAGTTATCAGGACTAAGTATTTTATAGTAAACGCAGTTTCTGTTTACAAAGATAGATCTGTTTATTTATTTCAACGTAATTTATTTATCTACAATTACAGACGAATATTCTCTTATGACAAGGAGTAATAGTTGTCTACCATGATGTCCAACTGCGGTAGGCTTGAAACACCTTAAACATATAATAGACAACTCTAAGGTGTGCGGGTTTCCCCACGACGTGTAGTTAAAGTCGTCAAGAGTAAAGTTTTACTGTTAAAAGGCTCTATCATTTATTTTTCGCTCGAAAGGATCATTGTGAGTAATATAGAAAGGTAACACTAGAAATATTTCGGTACAGACCTCCAAGTAGTTACTACTCAACACGGTGCATTACAGATATATCTGTTGCACGTAAGAAGCATTTAACAGCCGGTCGTCATTGCTACTCATATGAAATAATTAAAAGTTCAATGAAATAGTTTGAGTGGAGGAAGTAAAGCTTTGAAAGAACTCCGAAAATTGTCAAAAAACAGCGTAAAAGAATTTGACGAGTCGGGCCGAGCCGCCCGAGCTCGCTCGTAAAATTTGTTATTGATACAATCAAATTTCGGATTAGGTCGTATTAAATTCGAAACAAAGCAAGGATTTAATTGGTGATTCGTGTCCGGCGGCGCAATATCGGTTTATTGTTTTCGGTTGTAAACTCAATTCGGCCGGGAGAGGGCGCGCGCGGCCGGGGCCGATCCCGAATCAATGAAGTGCGAATGCTCACAGAACTGGAGCAACAATATTGTAACGTTACACACGGTCCGTTATCTGATAGTGTGGTCACCGCTCTAGCTCAGTGTCTGTTCTCCAAACGTAATCACACGGCCGGGGCTTAAGCGTCGTGATCCATAATATTTCTTCACATCGTTATTTATTTGATTAGAGAAGGTACCGTACCGGTGCGATCATTAAACAACATTACAATATTGGTCGGCTGCAAACCCTTTTATGCCCCCAGGGCGTACTTCACTGTTTCTCCAATTGTATATAATAGTATTGCCAGTATATTTACCCTGTGCTTAACAATTTTTCATTTATAAGCTCACATACCTACACAAAATTACTGCTCGCGCTGGTCCGCCGCCGCGCTGCCGGTTAAAGATCCAATAAATTAAAGACAAGAGTTATGCAAAAGAGAACCAATTTATTTTTAAGACGGCCGATGTAATATGTTTACACCACAAGTAAAATCCATTCGACATAAATACTTAACTTACATTAAAATATACAATAGACAAAAAGTTATATTAATGATTAAATTTTCAAAGAAACGAAATATTTGGCATCTCTACAATATCTTGCTCGAGCTCAGGCAAGCGACCGGCCGCACGCGGCACCGGGAACAGAAAACGATCGCTTCTGGTCGCTGCTTGAACCATGTTTTAAGCTGAGTCTGTTCAATGGAACATAAAAATAAATTGTGTGTCTATATAGTAGTAACAATGTAATTCACAACTTGTTGCAATATCAATACAATAATGATCCAAAACTGATAAAGATTAATAATTACAATAATTATTTAAAATTAAACATTATTAATTAAGTACCCATTTCGCCATTAACACTACATTACTATTTACATCATTGCACCGACTTATGCAGAAATCCTTTGTATTCAGGGTTGCCATCGTTTGGAAAATTGAGCGAACAATTTGAATAGGCTTTATATTATACCTGCAATAATAATATTTCAGATCAAATAAATAGGTTAATCTACAGTTTCAGTTCAAAGGTGAACAATTTATGATGTTACTAAAGGAAAACTTTGATAAATATTTTTTACAAGGATTTCAAAGTACATATTTTGCATTTCGTCTCCCTAACTTTAAACATCGTGGATTTCAAATTTTGATTTGTAAACATAGAACAAATAAAGTTATCATCGTCCTGCGGCAACCCTAGTCCTGACGACTATATTAAAGTCTAATCACTAACAATCGAATACCTACACTATTATCTTACACTCCTGCATATAAATCTTTATATACAACGTCTAATACTTTGTCATTTACAATTACACAACAAACTGTCAACATTGTCCACTCGCTGGCACTGCACTTGCTGTGTTCCAACAACAAAACCGTTTCAAACATGCGCCCCGTCGCGCGCCGCAGCGCCCTGTACGCGTGGGAAGCAATGTATGAATAGATAAAAATAAAATAAAAAAATCGTCTATTAGAGCTACTCCCTAGCCCGGAGTCGTCAGTGCGCCAGTGATAGCTTACTAGAATGACGATGATTCTGCAGGGCTTTATGGTGTTGATCGTCGGCTGCGAGATAACATGGATGTTCGTGTGGTTTGTCTTGCGTTGTCGTACTCCCGTGTGGGCTGTACCTCTGCGGTGCGTTGTCATGGAGTTACGATACCCGGGTAGCGGTTCGGTTATCCGGATATTATGTCCGTGAACCTTCGATTCCACCGCGACGTGGATCGGGAAAAAAAATTATCCTTCCACGGCTTCCTTACAGAGCTCCATGTCGCAGCGTTTATCGTGTTCTAGTTATCACATACACATGTTGCGAAATTGCTTCAATTGTTATTGGAATTGACCGTCGGGTGCCATATGCCGGTGCAGTTCCAAGCGCGCGAGCGTCAGAGCGCATGCGCGTGCGCGTGCGCGTGGTGATGCGCGGCGGGGTGTGGTTGGTGCGGGGGCGGCAGCGGGTGAGCCGCGCCCGCCGCGTGCTGCCGGCCCTAAAGAGGGACAATCAGTTAGTAACTTTATTTCTTTATAAACAAATAGTTATTGGCGAGCAGTTCGTTCACTCAGAAACCTATATACATATTACCTATACAATCTTGATTTTATTTACTATTTCAGTTCTGTTCACTGTCGTCTAGGTCGGAGTCGGATGACGGTCTGTAGACATACAACATATTGTAAATAAACTTTACCTGTAAGTATACGTAATAGTCGTAGGGCTGATGTAAGGGCCAACACCGTTGCGGCGGCACGGGGTACAGCGGGGGCACGGGGTACAGGGCGCCGCCCAGCTTGTTGCGCAGGATGCGGCTGATGCTGGATACGGACGGCACGTTGTACTTGTCGCACACGCCGTCCGCCAGCAGCCGGTCGCGGATCTCCCACGCGAAGATGCCAGGATCCTTCGCTTTCAACTGCTTTATGTAGGACACCACCTGACCCACAGAACGATGTAGATATACCGAATACGCCGAACAAATAGAGCACGGGAAACTGGACACAAGTTTACGGGAAGCTGAACTTTGGCTTTTTTTCCAAATTCATCAATTCCAGATTAAAATCTAATAATTGTAAGTACTGTCAGCCTTCAATAATAGCTACTACTTATTTCATTAAACCACGAAAAAGGAAAATGAAACACAAATAACGAGAAAACTTACTTTCGGAGTGGTGACCCTGGGCTTGGAGCCGCCGATGGCACCGGGCAGGATGGAGCCGGTCTCATGG
>DWDX01002608.1:0-14883 GCA_018245675.1 Agara michaeli
TTGTCTTTGTCTTTGTCTTTGTCTTTGTCTTTGTCTTTGTCTTTGTCTTTGTCTTTGTCTTTGTCTTTGTCTTTGAATTACAGAGTTCTACATTTATTCACATAACTAGAATATTACGCCACTGTTATCGCAAACATTTGGTAATATATTTGCAGGATTGTAAAAATTATTCTATTCAACCACGCGGGCTTCGCACGGGTAACGATAAAATTTTATTTTATTCAAATAACGATTAATAATACAATATCGGTGAAAGCAATTTAAGAAATAAAGCCTTATTTTCAAACAAATTTAAAAACAAAAATTATTATTATTATCCGACCGTAATAGATAGGACATAAAATATTTCCTAAATAAACTCTATTGTTGAAAGCCAGGTGAATTTTATTTACTAAGAGCGTGAATCTAAAACTTCAGGTGTCTAATTTACAAACTGACGAATTTTCATACAACGTTTCCAACCTTATTTTACCCCCTTAGGGATGGAATTACGAAAATTCCTTCCTTACTCGAAAGAGCCTATCTGCAAAATGTTAGGATTCTACGTTTAGCGGTTTTAGCTGCGCGTTGATCTCTGGGTCAGTCAGTCAATCACCTTCCTCTTTTATATACATAGATTGCGGTGTATCTGACCTCGATCGGTATTTCTTATCAAAAGGAAACGTTATTGTTTTACTATTTGTCCTTCGAGGTTTCCTTATGACACTAAAATAATTTTGTAACAAAAAATTTCTTACGGCGCTATACTTGTCGTTCTATGACCAAAACGTGATTGTAACATGTTCAAATTGTGAGAGGTTCTCTACGAGGCAGCTTAACTAAATAAGCTACATGGAGTACACAAACGAGACTGAAGATAAAGCAGTCGCCATGGCCGAAGCCGGCGGACTTCATCATGGTCGTTGTCCAATGAACTGATTTACATTCCGATGTTACGTGACATGTCGTTTCGAATACCGGATGACACCAATAACAATTTTATAGACATAATATGTTATTGACATTTATTACTATGATTGATGATAACATAGTAGTTTATTAATAATTCGTGAATTCCTTAAACTAGAATTTAAAGCGACGCTCAAACCTCATTTTTATTTATAAACGAATGTATATATAAACTAGCTGTCCCGGCGAACTTCGTACAGCCTCACAATAAATAAATAGTTTAGTTACACCAATCTGAACCGATTTTAATCTTATTTGACGCGACGTACGTCATATCATGTTTGACAGCTAATTAATATTTGACATTGCGATGGTAGCGCAGTCTGTTGCATCCAAAGTGAAACATTCTAAAATCAGCAACTACTTAAAAATTAATTTAAAAAACTTTTACCAGTTTTTCTTTTATCTATGTTTTTTATAAATTCATGGATTGATTGATTGATTTTATAGATTGATTGTGATGATTTGATACGGAAAAAGCTAAAAGACTGGGAAAGCAATTAAGCTGCTCTTTTTAAAAATCAACCTAAATTATTGCTATCACTTATGTTACGACATGTAAGGACGACCATGCGAGTATACCTACTACCGTACAGAAAAACACCAAATGTTTTTGAAATTAATAATATATATTATTTTTTGTTAATTACACAAAAATTATACTTTGATCAATCGATTTAATTCTTGTACTTTTTAGTGAATATAAATTCCTAAATGCAAAACTATACATGTTTTATTTTCTCATTTTGTTCTAAATATAAATCTTCCTTTCGTACTCGAGTTACATATTAATTAAAATTTATCTGAATACATAACATAATATGTTATAGGTACTGAATATTTGTTATTGTTTTAGGCCCCGCCCACTGCGGGAGTGAAGAGTACAAAAACGAATACTAAATTGTAGTCGTACCTCACCTTAATATAATTATGTCCGTATAAATAGTATTTTATACCAAGAATACATATAAATAATATAGTAATAATATAGCAAAGACTCCTAATAAAACTGGTTTACGTTAATTCTTATCTCTCTGTTTGCTTTCAGTCGTTTCACGAAAAAATAGGTTAACTTAAATCAAGGACGTTCGCTGCATAAAAATCAGTATCCTGTTTTTCCTCCAATGAAACTTAAGTTGTCATTATTTTTTTGCCCAGAATGCAATGTCTTTTAATTACCTATATTATTATAAGCGTATTTAGGCGGCGCATTATTTTAGTATATTCATTCTGAGAGGTCAGATGCTTCAACTTTCTCTTGAAGGGGCAACAAAAGCACAGTTCTATTTCAAAGTTTTGGTTGTGATCACTCAACATCCGCTGACCTGGAACTCCTTTTGCTACAACTACAAAGTAAAAGTAGTACAATAATATAGTTTACCCAACATCCTTATCACCCTCCTTTGCGAGGCTCCATTCCTATACTTCATGGTGCCATTCGGCCTCTCGTGGCTTTCCACGGAACTCTTCTTCACAGGATGCAACACACGGGACGTGTGGAGCTTGACGCCTATCAATACATACAGTACTGTTATCAGCGACATCGGTAGCACAAAAAACACAAAACTCGATATCACGAACACTTGCTGCACGCCGTGTCCTTTCACTGTACAGGAACTCACATTCCGTCCGTTATCACTGTAATTCACGATTCCAAACTGCATCGCTTGCGGCACGGCCGCGCACAATGCACACACCCATATCACAATAATGTAGCGCACTGCCCTCGACAACTTCGACATCGTATGCGACATGAAAGGTCTACATATCGCTATGTATCTCTCCACTGTAAACGCTGTAATTGTCAACACCGTTGCGTTCGCGGATGTTTCTGATATCAGTCCCAATGTAATGCACAACGCCTCTCCTAAGGGATACGTGAACGGATTCCATAGTCTGTGTAGTTCTAATGGCAGACCACAGATAAGCAGGAGCAGATCGGAAATAGCAAGGCTGAAGAGGTAAAAGTTTGTAGCAGTGTGCATAGATCGATTGCGCGAGATCACCACACACGTGCTTATGTTTCCAAGAACTCCAGTTATGATTATTATGGCGTAGGTGATTGTTAAAGGAATGATCAGGTCCAAAGAATCTGGTTCAGAATATGCGGCGGTCTCGGCCGTGCCGTTGGTCCAATTCCTGGACAGTAGCTCCTCGTCTTCTAGTTCCATTGTCCTTTATGTCGCTAACATTTTCAATAAACCTGCAATAGAAATATATTCGGATAAATATTAAAGGACATTTAACTACTGGAATGATTTAGAGAGAGGAGATAAGAGGTCTTTAAATTATCATCAAGTTATCCATCTTTAAGTTTTAACATGTGTTTATTTAGCCCTATTTAATACATTATTATGCATTTTTTTCCGTCCAATTTCATTCGTCATACGGACTTTGAAATTACAAATAGATTACTTTATACCTATTTTATGAAGTAGAATCGGTATAAAGAAATCGATCCATTTTATGAAGTAAAACTTTGTTGGCGTATTTCGTTTCAATTCAATTCCGTGAACAAAGCATTGAGTTGCCCGTTTAACGCGCCTAAAGAAATTTTATTTAAATAAATGCTAATAAGAATATCTGCTACGGCAAATAATAATAATAATTAGGACACTTCCGTACGGCGTTACTCATAAACTACATAACTCATAAACTATATATACACAGTATATAATAGTTATTTAGATATTTTTATTACGCCCAGACAGAGAACAAACAATAGTGCTCATTACACATTACATTAATGTTTGTCCTGGGTAGGAACGAAACTCACGATCTCCGGTTTTACAATCAAGACCTCTAACGAATAGAAAGAGTGGCCAATCAAAAAATCCAACCGTTTACAAAAAGTATCCACACAATAAATCTTTATTTTCTGGAGCACGTTTAAAATGTACTATTAAAATTAATGCATTCTGGTTTTCTAGCAAATTTTTCGGTTGCTATTTTCCGGTCTTTTAGTAAATTTCTAGTAAATTTTGTTACTGTTGACAACATCGTAATAAATCATAATATCGGTTCTACCAATCACGTGAGTTACGTTCATATTGTAATGAAATTTATTTTGTGATTTATGTAATAAAAATGTAGACCAACGCTCATGAAGCGTTCTCTCAGTAAATGTGCCTACGTTGTTATGAAGAATACAGTTATTTACAAGAACTATCTAGTTTCATCAATTCATCTAAGACTTTTCGACCATCGATTTGGTTAAAATTTAACATATCACATAGCTCCCTTTTTAATACAACTCTCTCTTCGAACGAAAAGGAAATTGCTTAGCTCAACGGAAAATGTAATATTTGTCGAATAAATCAATTCCGTATCCGTTTACCGTGAACGTATAAGGGACACAATAACAAACAATTCTCTGAGTACTATTTGGGGCAAAGGTAAATAAACATATGTTTGTAAACAAATAACAAACTACCCGTAATCAATGCAACGAGTTAGTAAAATTAATAAATATTTCTATGTGAAATATAAATATAATTATTTCAGATAGGTAGGTCTCTCTGAAGTAATTCAGATGACTAAAACATGACCTTCATTGAGTGTGTGTATTGAGTTGAGTACCTTATGATGAATAAAACAATTTGAATTTGAATTTCTCGAATTATACATATGTACATATAAGGTCTTTCACATTGGAGACATAGACTCTTGAATGAAACCGTGCAGGTAATAATATTTGTTTGTGTAGTTAGGTGGATTTAGCTTTCAGGACAAATGTGCGTGCAACTACTCTTTAGTAGCAAAAGCTACGACTTCGATAGATACTCGTACCTCCGTAATCCATCGTAATCCTGATTGAAGGACCATAATTAACTTTCAATATCTCTCTGAATAGTCAATAATACAGTAGAATCAAATTTGTTTTTATTCCGTCACTAATATATTTCTGTATACTATGTATATTAAACAGGCTTCAGTAGTTGTATGTGATATATCAATTGGTTAATCACGCCAAACATCAATGCTATTAGACACGTCATCAATTACAATGTCGCTTATTGTAATCGATATATATGTCACTTAACAATGCATGCCGACTATGGATGTAGGTATATAACAAATCGTTTTTTTTAAACTAACATTTAATATGTTTTTATGTTAAGGCAACTTAGTCATTTAAATATAGTTTGTAACATCACGCCTGTAATCCCCTAAGGGGTAAGCAGAGAAGTGTACTACGAAAAATGGAAATAAATGACTACGTAAAACGAAATATAAAAGATATAAGTAAATAGATATATTAAATGCATTCAGTGAACCTCTTGAACGAGCCCTTAATGACAAATGGAATCTCGTATCCGAGTGCAGATGTCCATGGGTCGAAGCGACCTTGAAAGCTGCCTATTGGATTGCTATTCTCGTCACGCAAACAAAATCTCGTAGATACAGAGAGAGAAACATTACTGTTAAATATACAACGAAAACCTAACTTCGACGTTGTATGGTAAATCTCAAATCCTGTTTTCTTACTGCAGTTTAATTCTAGCGATTCCTAATTTGGATTCCCAGGTCTCATCGTATTACTCTTGCATGCAAAATGCAATTCTATTTCAAGTCAATCCCACGCCACATTGCGCAGCCTCGGAGAATACTCGGTGAAAACAAAAAGTATAGGCAAAATGTGCAAAAGACTTCCATAATCTGAATGCATATTATACTTAATTTATTCCAGACGTGCAACTGAGTTTATCTCAGTTTTACAGGCTGCAACTACTTTCTTAATACCTTTATATGAATAAATAAATTAAGCAGTCTAACTGCTGTCCCGTAATAATTATGTTTACAATTAAAGAGAGGCTTTGGGCGCCCGGCACATTATTCTAGTAATATAGTATGTATAACGACTGTAATGTCTACGATTGCATGTACTACTACTACAATACAAACAAATGTTCTGTAAAGTAAGGCAACACTGCATGCGGGCGGCACTAGGACATGTCACCGTTAGTGGAAAGTCACGAGCATTTCCATGACCTTATTGGAGGCTTTAAACGGTGCTTAAAAATAATTGGCAAATGATTTGGCCACTAACTACGCAGCAGCGTCGAGGAAAAGTTCTAGGCCTCCCTTATTTGCCGAATATACCTCTGCTCATCTGAGGAACGTAAAAAAGATTGCTTAGAATAACCGTAAGGACATAATGTCAGCTGCACATAAGTACATCATCCTGCAGATAAGTATCAGTAAATGCATTGCATAACTAATATTATTAATATTAATCCATTATTACGTCTTTCATGATAGTTTGGACTTTGTTTAAACGTTATATTAAATTGTAGCTGTTATTTTTAAACGGTCCTAAAGTTTGATATGTTCTCATACAAGCGAGACTGCAGTTAATAGACCCTTAAAGTTATACCGCTTCTCTTCCGACGGAGATTTAGCAATATATAAAGTTTAAATCCAATACAGATCTTAATAATAATTACCAATTAGGTACATGCATTATTAGCAATTTTTATACAAGACTATTTTGTAATCGTTTATAGCACTTTTGACATTAAAATAATTGAATCATTTCTTGATGATGTCGAGTATAATGATTTCTTTCATAAGCAGAAATTCAATTTAACAATTTATCTCTATTGTACAACACAATTTCACTTTTGTAACTAATTTAAATTTTTAAGTAATTCCAGCCATTCATGTTAATGGTAAGAGGAAAATAAAAACAAACGAAATAGGCACACAGGTCCAAATCGGCTAATATATCCAAAGATCCATATGTCCGGTGTTGGATAAGGGAAATCTAAAAATACATTCCTCACGAACCACCCAACTCCAGACATAACAATGAACGTCCCCAAACGCCCTCATTATTCCCGAAGCCGACTAGGTTACAACGATAAACGCAAAGGGTTAATAACTCTTGCCAGTATGCCTTCGTAACAACGATTTATCATTCAACTCGAACATATGAATATTTACTTACGTACACAATGTATGTACATAATGCTACAAAATTGCTACTCTCTTAACATTAAAAAGCATTCTGCAAGCTAGGCCGCACTTAGAAAAGAAATCATAGACAAAGATAAGCTTATAGTTATTAAAGAAGAGTACTAAACGGCACGGGCAGTCAACCTACAGCTCTGATTCAGCCTAGGTATTATGTTTCTCTTTTAATTCCTGTTCTGTATAGCATTGTTTATGTTATACGTTTAGTTTATTAATAAATTGTAGGACAATATACGTAATCGCAGTCCAATGCCAGTTTCTGTTAGACGTAATTGACCTGAGCTGTTTCAAATTACTACCGCGTCCCCGAACACGTTTATTGTATTCACGAATTTTATGGACATTTAAATGCCCATCACTATACATTTTAAATGATTCTTTGACTGATGCAAATAATTCGGTCCATTGTTAATGTATGTAGCTCAAACCCTCTTAATTCATCGAGAATACCTAATTATCAAGAAAAGTGTTATACCATTTTGTTTAATTTTCGGTAATTGTAACATATAATATAGTGAACTAAATTAAATAATATTATATCAACGTAAATGTATACAGAATGTATCTACGTATGTACGACTCGTACGAATATACTCGTAATTAATATTGTAATTTTTTTAACGTGAATGTTATTTTCGAAAAAAAATATTACAAATTATTTATATAAATTGGCAAATAAAAGAGAATTTGATATAGTTGACTAATATTTGATCCAGCTATCTATCTACATATGAATAGTAATACTTATGTATAACAACTTACTGGCTTTAGATTCAGCTAAGACTATATCGAACACGAAAATAACTGTTATTTGTATTACCTTATGTAGGATAAAAACAGAGTTGTTATTGTAAAAGCTGATTACGATAACAAACCGATCAACCTGCGAAGTGGGTAATACGTTTTTGATTAAAATTGAATAATTTCAAAGTACACAATGACGTAATTGAATTACACGGAAAGTTTCCCTTTCAGATTATTATCGGTAAAGCGATCTGATTACAGAGAGATTGCACAACTGAGCTACCTTCACAAGGATGTGACGTACATCTACTGAATAAATAAATTCAATCTAGGTGTTATTCAAATATTGTTATGAACTATGTATGTAGATATATGACAGTGCTAGGAAGTAATATAAGGTTAGGTGATTCTTTTTAGACCTTTTTGCGTTACGCAAAGGATATGAAAATGTCATAACATCTAACAATTTCTGAAAATCTGTCTGTATTTATGAGCGTTTTGTATATTATATGTATGTTTATTTATTTATGCTTTTTAGAATTCCCCATAATGTACTCCAAACGAAGCCCCGTATACAATAGTAAAAAACAAGAAATGAAACACTCAATTTAAAATTCAACAACATTATTAACGTGAACTAGAGCAGAGAAAAACACAAATAAGTACAGCGGCAAAGCAAGTCGATAATTGCTTGAAAAATAATTTTACTACACTATACTGGCCCCTGTTTCTTAAAATCTGTGACTTAAATATAACAAGTTACCTGTAAGCGTACAGGGAGTATATTATATATACTCAGGCCCTCTAAGAAAGTTTCTCGTTATAATATATTATAATGGCTTAAATCCTTCCTTCATGGAGTAAAGCGGCTTAAAATTTGATTAGTGGGGTCCGATGATAGGCGGTGGCAGAGGCAGAGTAGTACTGTAGTAGGTACCTTATTATGTAAGATAAGACCCAAAAATTATCGGCTGTTGCTAGCCGAATATTAACCGAATACATGAATATATGTACATACATATGTATAATACTTATTTGACTGAGTGACTGATAATATTAACGTTTTTATCTTAAAATTTAAGTTTGAATTTTAACCAACACTTTTTGTATAAGTAATGTACAATTTTATGCAATTTTTTATGTAGTCTACCGACCTCGTACTGCACATACCAAATGCGGATTGGAAGACTTCACACACCTCTGTATTTATTGTACATATATCTATAACGTCGCGGGTATAGCGAGTGATATATTAATTTTGAAGTTATAAAACACATATAACAAGTCAGAGGTGCGTGTCAGGATTTGAAACTGCGACACTGATTTTCAAACCTCCATAAATTATCGTTAATAAATAATTAAAACTTAGGGCTTTTTGAACGTAGAGTGAATAGGCATATACTAGGCAAGCATGCTACGTCGTAGGCCACGTCATCGCTTTCCATAAGGCGAGATTGTGACCAAATGCTAGCCTATTTCAAATAAAAATAACATAAAAATCACTTATTTGTCTTTAATAAAGAAACAATTACAATAAACAACATACGTATACAGTACGCCCTAAGCAAAACGTAAAAAAATAATTACTTACCTACAAATAAGTACATTTACTGAGTCCCAAAAGCCACTCGACTAACTTGATATCTACAAGAGGTCCCCAACAAAAGGAAAGCAACGACGATTTATATCCGTTATATATTACTGTCAGATTGTCACAATTCCATAGATACCACCTAATACTTCCGTTCGAACCTGCACAAACAGATATCCAAGAATAGACGATCCGCTTGTTGACTTATCATCACATTTAGTGGGGAATATATTGTTAATATGCAATATGTATTATTCTGTTTATCTCGTGTATTTTGTAAAATTGCACAAATCATTTTCTTAAGAGACATCTGTGTACATGAAATACCAATTTAAACGGAAAATCTATTTTATTTAAGTCATGGTATTCGAATGGTTGAGAAATTAGTTTTTGGTAATATTCCTTTCTATTCAGACCATTTTACCGCGGCGTTTATTGTCGTTATATAAAATAGAATATAAACACAAACTGCATTTTTAAAGGTTCAGTGAAACCAAGAAACCTTTGATTACATCTCTACAACAATTTTCATCTCATTAAGCTCACATTCAGTAAGCATAATCAATCGAATGATCAATTTTGTTTTTGTAAAGATATTTTTACGTATTTCCGCGTTCAATGCCCCGAAGAAATATATACTCGTATAGTAGCAATTTGCTGAAGATTGATACTTGAACAAATAAGGTCACCCTTACCCCTAATAACAGCGTCCCACCTGCGGACTAAGAATGTGCCCTCTATCACAAAGTACCCGGCAACGACACGGTAATATGTATATTGACGGTCTAAAGTGCGTCAGGTGGCCCGTCTTCGCGTTTGCTGGGCTGAATTATATAAAAAAAACACTAACACATAGTGCGCTTACAATGAAGGAATAATAATACACAAGTATTCTAGCTGTTAATTTTCGTTTGATGGAATGAATGATAGAAAACCATATGTTACTCAGTTATATTGGCGTAAAGTGCATTATTTTATAATAACCTAAGAACTGTGATGAGATCATGCTAGTGGCTACAGTAAGTACGTATTGCCTACGCACTTACAGCGATAAATTTATTAATCCGTGAAAACATAAAACTCAATATTGGTTTTCTCAACTGCAACCAAAATTACATAGTATAACCGACATGTATTTCTTCTGTATAAAAGTGTGCTCTTAAAATCGTGCTCCTTTAACTCTTTAATAATAACAATATACAATATTTAACAATAAATATTTTAATTTTTATTATATAAGATCATTTAAATTATTATTAATTATTTTATTTTATGAATACAATCATAAGCACAATATAATTATTTGCACGAATATGGGTACATTTAAAGATTTTACAGAATTAATTAGTTTAATATTCATATTGTACCTTTTACGGCGTACAAATGTAAGAAATGCAATTAGAATTATAGAATTATAATATATGTAGGCGACAGAATGGTTAGAAAAATATTTTATTTTAACCTTGTTATTTATTAGTTTTAAGTATCATTATTATTTTTGACACCTGTAACGAAATCTATTATGCACTATTGTAAACATTATAGTACGGTGTATGTGAATTTCTAATGTTAATAATTGTAGTCAGTTGGAGATTTCGCTTGCGAATACACGGTTTTCGGTTTTCTCACAGTTTTTTCTCGTATTTCATTCGGTTTCCTTGCGGAACAGTGCCCGTTTCCTACAATATATAATATATAATTGTTTATTATTACTCAAATATCCAACTAAAAATAACTCATATTTAAGTAAGCTATTTAAAATCAATGATATATTTTCCCTTTCCTACATTTCCGTATTAGTCATACTTTCGGAGACTCTATATACCACAAAAGTGATCCGATACTAAAAGAACTTTAGCTTCTATATAAAGCACGTGGAGCAATGACCAAATTAAAAAAACAAGACAATTAATACTTATATATTAAATTTCGAACGAATAATAAATGTGTTTTAATTTGAAGGCATGTTCAATCTGTCTTCGTTAATGTGAACAGAGTTCTGTCTACCAGCGTATAGCAATTTCTGTACATAAATTCGCGGCAATAGTAAAACGTCAGTTTTGAAAGAAATACGAAAATCGCTTTTTATTACATTCGGATAATACACAAAAAAAAATATTATGATATTTTAAAAAATGAGTTTCTTGTTATACTACATCTACTAAATAACGCACAACGCTTATACATACATATATCTGTACACAAATACATTGTAATGGGTATCTCGAAAAGCAGTCTAACGATTACGATTAAAATTGAAAATTGTTTTTTTTTGGCTCAAGAAATTGACAAATGTATCATAGTTTTATTTTCAAATACTTATATATCTGTAGACACACTGAAAGATAACCTACTCAACAAGATATGAAGGCAGCTGAAAGCCTTTTCTTTGCTGCGATAGAAAATATAACTATGTTATTTTTTCCTATAAAACGAGTAAATCTAGCATCATGAATACAAATATTTAAATAGTTTTCTGCGAATTGAGTATTGGGTGTTTTTTGGGTCAAGCATTCGATTTATCACAGGTCGCGGTGGCTTGGTGAGGGATATTAAATTACACACTCCGTGAATTCGCGAATCTAATAGACGTTCATAGAAAACCAGATGAAGTAATTCGCCCTGCAAAGTACATCGAACGTCCTCGGATCTACTACAGACGACATTAAGCCCGTTCGAACGAAACGTGAGACGGACGTAGAGACGGAATAGCACCGTAGGTCCGTCACTGTTTTACCATTGGAAAGACTTAGCAACAAAGTACCACACACAACGTATACGTATATGCATATATTGCGCTGAATGAGATTCGAATCCCCTATCCTGAGCTCAGCGGTCCGATTCTCTACCCGCTGGAAGAAGGGGCCCCTGTTATAATGAAGTAAGATACGAATTCAAAACACGCACCAATGCTAGTAGCCGGTATACATCAAACAAGACACTTGAAGTGCCGCTCCGTTTACAAGCGCTAGGATATGAATACAATTACAAATAGCGTAGGTAAAGACAAATACAAAGGTGTAGATAAAGCGCTAGATGTGAATACAATTACAAATATTGTAAGTAAAACTAAATATAAGGGTGTATGTAAAGCGCTAGATATTAATACAATTATAAATAGTGTAACAATTGTTTCGCGTGTCAAGTGTCACGTACGTGTCACATCGTCTACAGATATGAACAGAGCTTTACCCGTTGAATAGAAAACTACTTTGAATCACGTAGCTACATAGAGAGTATCGAAACTAATATAATTCAAGACTACTACTATAAGTAGACCTCTGAAACTATATCATGTAGGAACGGCTTTTATTAACATCCTTACGGGATTGTGTAAAGTGTATAGCGTATACAGACTCGTCTGTTTAAATTGACATATGTTACAAAATGTAAACGTCTATAATACCGTGAATAGCAAAACGGTGAAAAGATACGCCGTGTGGAAATCTAACACTTTCCGAGTTCTCCATAATGTTATCCGAGGCGGATAAACTCTACCAACACGCACTTGGCCGACTATGGCCTTAACGTTCTAAATACGACATCCTTATACATAACTACGTATAAAGAAGTTAATAACAAAATACCGTAACAATTCACTATACTTTTAAATATTACTGTTTTGAATGAAATAATGTTTGCGAATTTTTAATAACCAAGTACGACGATACGCCAGTTTTTTTTAGTCATAAAGATACGTGGGACATAAAAAAGTTGTACCTACATTCATTTGCACGCGCAATACAATATGTACAGCACCATTACATAGTTTAAACGGGTTTTTGAAATACCTACCTACCGATCTAGTTTACTTAACATTGTTTTAGTAGTATAAGCAATTAATAAAACTTTCTATCACACTGGTGAAAGCACATTTCATACAGAAAGCCAGAGAATGTGAAGCTATTTAACAAACTTCCACAACTTTTTTTCAAATACCTCACTTTTATGAAATGCATAAGAACAAATAGGGCCTGATGTGTTACGTTATCCAATATTCTGAATAAAGTTGGGAGATTTTCCATTTCGTATTATAATATTATATTAAAGAAAAATATTAGACGACAACAAGCACATTCAGAAAGAGGTCCAAAATATTCAAATTATTTATTTACGTGCTTATACTTTCATATGACATCATACTAAATTATCACTGCAATTTACATGCACGTAGCCTCAGCGCTCAAGCAGTGCTGTTTAGTAGAAAACATAAATCCAACCACGGTAAATGTATTTAAAACGGCAATGGAGCTAAAGGATAAATTATTTACTAGGTACTCTATTTTGTTTGGTTGATGTATTTTGTGTCTCGTCGATCGTAAAACTATAAAAAATGTTGGCTCCCATATAACGTTTACGGCCGATACCACGCCCCTTTCGCGCCATCTAGCGCGCGTGCAGCGCTTATCGAGACAACAGATGTTTGTGTTATGATAAGAGTATAATGTATATGTACATAATAAAATACTCTACATTACCTCCTATGATAATGTTAAAACAGTTCCGTATGTATATTACGCAACGACATAATATTACAAACGGATCCGCTATAGAAAATGTTATAAATTGGTACATCAAACCTGGTCAAATGATTCTATCGTCTTGCGTTATGTGAGAATGTAAAAATGTCCTTAAATAAGTATTATAAACTGTTTGTTAAATAGATTTAATCGTCAAACTTGTTTTCAAAATGTATTAAGAAAACATGTTTGAATATTAAATGTGGAATTTATTATTTTGAGTACAACTCCAATCGGAACACGGAAGCGACAGTAGCAGCTTGGACGGCATTTGCTTAATTATTTATGTATATATCCGTTTAAAAACCCGCATTTGAATGTAGTATTTTAAGGTCAAGACCTTCATTCGGATTGGTCCATTATGTTAGTGATGACCCTTAAACAACTCGTACCTACCATTTACACTATAAACTAATAACGTGAAGCTACCACTGTAACATATCGTACATTTTTTTAGTAAAGGTATTTGGCCACAAAGTCGCTTGTCGGAATGGTCTAAAAAACGTTTTCTGTTAAATTTTGTGGCCGGCAGACAAAATAATAATTAAAAATTGGGGTCGTCATAAACATATACTTAAATGTATTTCACAAGATTTTCTAAAAAAATATTACAGAGTGGCAACACTGCGACAATTTTCCTGGAACATCTCGGGCCCTATGCGCCTTGCGGGTTAAATGTCAAAAAATATACTCGTATTTAATTTACATGAGTGCAGCTAGCGAAACACATTGTTTCACTGCACATATTTAAGTTTTTTAAAATAGAGAATGCCAATACCTAGGCATTATGTACTTCCATGGTGTAAAACAATAACTATGTAAATAATTTAATAAGTAAATATTATATTCAATCGACTACTTTGTAAGAAGTTTTTAGAAAAACATTGCTAGTATAATTTTCAAATGATTATACAGTAGTATACAGAGAATGTACGAAAAAAGTTTTAATCGGTTGGTATTAAGTTTCTATGATAAATTAGTGTGTGCGTTATAGATTGTTAATATATTGCATTTTACATGCAGGTACATCATGGAGGAATCATCATAGTTTTACTCTAATACGAACGCAATGTTAGCAAAATTTTACTGTAGTTATTGGACTGA
>DWDX01002609.1:0-14871 GCA_018245675.1 Agara michaeli
GGCAGAGGAGTGTAGTACACCCCCACATTTCACCAGTTACGTTTAAGTCCCACAATGGAATAGGTGGTGAGCCTATTAGTAGGAAATTAAATTTGGAATTTTCTGAAAATAATAAATTGGTGTGTTTAACCTGAGTTCTTAACATTTTGCGGCGATTTAAATATATGATTAGCACATTGCAGTGCATGCGAGATTGAGTGTGTGCACCAAAGATGTTATTTATATTTGCCTAAAAATATATTTTTCAAAAATATTTCAACCTTTGTTTAGCCTCGTTTTAGAGTTAAAATTTGTCTCTTGAAACTAATATTGGGGGGTATAAGATTCAACCACATTAATTACAATTTTTTATCTCCCTTGACGCAAGTTTTAATTAACACAAAAGAGCTTGTGCCACATAAATAGATACTTTTTAGGAAATTAATATAATCATTAGACATTTTTAAGGAAAGAGTATTTGGCACTTGATGCTCTCTGCCTACCTTGTCAGGGATTTGACGTGATGTTATAACAGTTGTAGATAGAAATTGTTAGGTATATTTTGACTATTAGCAATCTAACAGGCAGTTTCAACGCTAAAATGTCATAAATTCTTTTTCAAAACATTCGGTAACACGAAAGACTGAAAGTTCATCCTCATACTATGTATTATCCACAGCAACTATTACTCCAGAACGACTTTTGCTGGCCATCACGTCAAATTATTCATTGGGCGACATTACCCGACGATATATTCTTCTCTATTAAGGAATAAACGCACGAATATAGGCTCTATATTGTCGACTGCCTCGTGTTTCGTTATGAATGGATTTTGCTCTGTTCTCACTCTGACGGGAACGACTCCGTTGCGATCCACGATTGTTGTTTTCATTGAATCTTTTCCTGCGCTGAACATCTTAACGGTCGACATAAAGCCGCAATGGTCGCTAAATATCTTTTAGGTTGCATTTTTGCTAAACGCTATACGTTTTGAATATGGGCACGCGGTCAAGATAAGACCCAATGAATTGTGACAAAATAGCCAGTTGTGTTTATTGTGGTCGTTCCGGCGTAAAATGCCGTTGGTCGGTCTCCCGTTCGATCCGCTGTGGGGTTCGTTTGGAATTGTCCGTGGCTCTTTCGGTGCGTCGCGGGCGGTTGGTTCCGTGGAAATCGCTTCGCTCGTTAATCTCGAGTGTTCCGGCGACGTTGGGTTTCACTGAGAACTGTTACTGCAGCTTTTAAGATCATTTGTTGTTGAATAGCACGTACATAATGTACATGCTCTTTGTTGTGAAATAGACTGATGTGTTTGTTGATCTCTCGACAATATTTAGAAATTGATTTAGGTAATAAAATGTGGTGTGGTGACGCTTCATGCTCTATTGCATTGCATTTTGTTATAAATATTTGACGTTACCGACTATTGCAGCGATAGATGGCGTCAAAAGAAAGGAAATAAAATAATATATGTATGCAGTTCTTTAAGTTTTTTCGAGAACAGTTATATTACTAAATTGGTAGAGTTACTCTCGTGCAGACTAAAGTAACTTATTTAATTATTGAAGCGGGTTTTAATAGATATTTTTAATACAGAGTCGAAGTTGCAATCCTATTTGATTTTAAGCTCAAATAGGAACACCATTGCGACACTAGACAAAAAAATATTTGTTGATAAGTCGATTTATTTTATTTTTTTTACTTAACGTAACTTTTTTGAGCACTTTGCGGGTAGTTTCCGGATAATCTCCCCGCTCGTTAATCCCGGGCGTTTCGGAAGACGTTTTGTTTCAGCGGGAACGGTTACTGCTGCTTTTAAGATCGTTTAAAGAGCAAGCAAGGCTTTACAACGAAAAAAGGCTTTTGTTTTTCGTTGGAAAATACATATATTTCTTATGAAAATTAATAATAATTGAGATAATTCTACACACACACTGCCTGATTTTAAATTATGTTACAAAATGCCTGTACTATAGTAACTGAACATTTCATAAACATACATATTGTAGATACTATATAAAAAGTATATCATATTTTCTATGTAACTTGTTATCATACTGCATTTTGCCTCGATCCGGTAATATTCGCTTTAGAGTCATCAGCTATTAGCGTTTTCCCAGCGTTTAAACTCATCAAATAAGTACAAAAAATATAACTACCTATATAAATATTATAGGAAAAGGAATAAACAATGGGAAATAGGCACGTAATTGACCGATCGATAAGAGAAGGGTTATTATAATTAGTTAACGTAATAGTTTTTCCTGAAATATTAGCTAATTATGTAGACTGAACGTTTCGTGCGTGCAATGGCGTGCGGGCGTTTCGTGGTCGCTTTTAATTACACAATCACACTTTCTAGGACTCACATTCATACGTTGCGTTTTGGTTAGAGTAATTTGTTTTAATAGTCACAAGTGGCCACTCCCGCCGATTGATATCTGCAACTGCAATGCACAGTTCGAAGCCTAATTATTATCGTGTTATATCGTTACGCTGGGTAAGTCAAGCGGATTCTTATTAGTAATTTGAAGCTATTATTGGCAGTGCTATTTTTAAAGTATACTACATATACGAATTAGTAAAGGATTTTCATACAAAAAGTGCGATTTCATCAAATTTTTCATATACGTTAAAAGCCATGAACAGATGTCCTTTTGATATTCCTCATGACTCCCGAACCCCTCAAAGATATCTGTTTGTATAAAATTTCAGCGCTTTGAGTCCTTCGATCTAGCGATTTCGTAAGATGTGTGAGTATTCGGCTTTTACATATAAAGAAAAAAGGTTTGGTGATATCACATTTGATAACGTCAAATGGGAGTTCACCTGAGCCGGTTCTAGTATCACTTGTGGTTATGAATCGTAAGTCAAAGGTTACGATAAATTGAGAATATACATTATTACATTACTTCTGTGTACGTGCCGCCCCCTCTCTTTTCCCGTCCCTTCATATCGGAAGTACCTACGTTTTGCGTTGCGTTATACCTTTATAAACATGTGAATGGCTTTTATTATTAGATGAGAGGTGTCAATGTTCGTGATTCCATTTGATAAGAGGTGTAGACGCGTCCTAAGATAGACCGTAGAAGCCAATTGTAAATAATAGCAAATCTCATGTATTTTATGTCTTATTGTTTTGAGTGCAATGTTTGAACAAAACAAGCGTAAACAATCTTTGTCTTCTTCTCAAATTAAAATATTCCGTATATTTTATATCCATTGAGGTGGAAACAGTGAATCATGGCGTCGACCATGGTTAGTCGGGTGCCGGTTTGATAAGTGTGCGACCACCTTTATTGTAAAGGCGATGACGGAACCCGGAACCGGAACTGACGTTGCATGGCGACTTTTCATGATTTTATATACGATACAGAATTGTTCTATATTTGAAAAGAAAAATATTGTTGGTAATTTCATGGAAAATATTTAATAATTCTCTATGAAATGTTTCTTGTTCATTGTTTATTGAAGGAAATAGAGGGGACACGCTAAGTTTGAATTATAAATCACGCCAACTCCCTAATGAGGTAGACAGAGGACCGAGTGCCAAATATCTCTATCCCAACATACGTAACATACATTAACCACTGTCTTCATACATACGCGCCGGTTTGGGAAATTTCCGACTCCGCTGGGTTTTCGTGTATACATGTATACATAACATTTTATTTCTTTCAAATGTTAAATTTATATTTGTTTTTTTATTCAAAACTTTGGTAAATGTATGAAGACTAATTATATTTTACGTTACCGTAGACCGGAGTGGCTTTTGCGCTTAAATAGCCGAGTACTGAAATAAGATATTCATTATTTGATTTTACTTAGAATCTCGGGCACAGTAGAAAGGTAGATTATATTTTGTTTGGTATAAAATAAAACGTAAAACAACCCGGGAACTTGAAAATAATCCCCACCGTAAAGGTTATTGTTTTAGCTTGATTGTTATAAAATTTATCTATTTTTAATCAAAGTTTTGAATTGTTTAAAAAAATGAATAAAAGCCCGTTTTGAATTCATAATCTTGTTAAAACATTTACCTGTAAAATAAATCGAGCGAGCTGAAAAAATATTGTTAACTATATTCAATGATTTTTTTTCGTTTATCTTTTGTTTCGTTTTTAGGTTTATTTTAAGTTGGCTGGGTGAATGTGCTATTTGGTACCTGTATAGCTCGCCTTTCGTTTCTCTATCTGTATACCTTAAAAAGAAAAGTCAAGAAAATATCTGTTCCATTTCAGCTTTAGTTACCTTACAATTCGAATATTTAAAATTGTCGCTGAAAGGCAATGAAGATATTCTTTTAAAACCCCAGATTCAGTTATTATTGACGGGGTAACTTACGACGCCCATTAAACTTCAACTTCACGTCCTTAACTTCGCGATGGCCGGTACCTACTGCAAAATGGAATCAAGATAATACACTTTGTAAGTTTTCAACTTTGCAATTTGCTTACATCTAAGTAAAAATGTTTATTCCATCGGGCACTAACTTTTATGTGCGCCTTCGTGGCTTGGGCAGAAAATTCGGCATTTTAGTAAGAACATTCGAAGTGATTTAAAAATTTTCAACACGGGATGGCAACTAACTAATATCTTGAACAATCTGCTGTCAAACTGAGTATAGGACTTTTAATGGGACATAAAATATGCCATCCTTCAGCTTAAAGTGTTAAGGTTGTAAGACAAATAAAACGCTTTCAGTGCTTCCTGACGCCTAATGTTTGTGCAGTGGGAAATCGAGAGAAAATATAGCACAAAAGATCCGTAAATATAAAAACCGAGCGAGAAAAAATATTCATATACAGTCTTCTTATTGTGTTGGAGATTCTCGGCCTCTCGCCACCATCTGGCATCAGCGCACACACAGGCACACGTGTCATAGTAACAATAATCATATCTGCTACACTATATATGTATATATAGACACAAATACGTATATAGATAAATTTACAACCAAACACAGATCAAATCAGAATCAATAGTTAGGGTCACTGACCAACGAGCCGACGATAACGTACAAGGGTACAAACTTAGGGTTAAACTATCCTTTTTTAAATTTGTGTACATACATTCTTATGTCCCTGACACATGTTTATTTCGGAACTTAACAAATATCACACCCGCTTCAAAGTACACATCAAAGTGGAATTTAATTTCTTGCCAGTCCCGGAAGTGAAAGAAAGAAAGGAAATTCGGCTATCGTTTCCACGACGATATGACAAGGGTTCTATGCCGTTGTCAACGACTGCTATGTCCCTCGTTTACAGATTTATTGCCTTTGAAAATAAGTATGTTGTGATATTGACTGGCTTCGGTCTAGTGATTGGAGAGCCTGGTACGTAAATTGGAGGTCGTGGATTCGATTCCTACCCACATGTCTGTTGAGCTCGTTTGTCTGTTCTCCGGGTGTAATACAAATATTTATAAAAGTACTATATCGTACGTATATATGTATGTGTGTGTCTTTTAGCTGTGCAATTAAATGCCCGTGTAATGGTAACCACAGGCATTTAATTGCCTAATTTGGAATCAGATAGCCGTTTGTGGAATTGTCCTAATTATTAATGTTATTATTATTACTGAGATAAAGACACTTAGACACTCTTATTCCAAAAACGCCCTTAATTTATTATTTATGTTTATTTAATAGGTTTATTTAAATGGATATAAAACTTTATGCAATAGAATTACCAAGTCTTATCGTTCAATCGCGGAAGTGTGCCCAAAATACTGGCGGCATTACCTCGTCGTAAAGATAAGCTTATCTGTTAGTCGAGTTGAGCTTCCAGCTGTTCACCAGAGAACGAAAAGTACAATGTTTCTAATGTTATGTGTATCACCATGTATAAAATTGTCAGCATTCGATAAGGAGACACTCGCCAATGTTATTTTCTTTCAATGCAATTAGACTTTACACGGTGTCTAGACATTATCATTAGATATTATTATTTTTATAATCATTTTGTTAATATAATAACAATGATAATCGCCCATAAGATAAAGAACGTATTTCAATGTATATATCAGTCATTTGAATGCTGGGGTTTTCTATTTGAATCTTTATTAGAACGAAGTTTCCTAACACTGCTTGCGGCGGGTGTTGAAGTGTAGAAATCATCACATAAGGAAAAAGCGTTATGCTCCCCGTGGCCGGTCGTATAATCTCAACACGGAAAGCGTGGAAATTAGCTTTTTAACTAACATTCGTTTATTTATTGGTTTATTCCTTCCGAATGTTCTAAGTATATTTTCTGTATAATATAAAATATTGCATTTTCTTGCACATTTACTTGTGTCGTAATTCAATAGCATCTTGAATTGTTTCAACAAAAACAAAACAGCGAATCACTTAGTTTCCGTTCCTCAGTTCTTTGTTCTCGAATGTTCTGGAAATTTCTCGGAATTTCTTCCCCATTATGCTGTCCGTTCGAAAATGAGTATTGGATTATTGAGGTCGATTGCATTTTTTGTGATTGGACTAGAAAATGATCGCTCCGTGTATTATCTCTTCTCCGTTATTCTGTAAAAAATGTTAACTTAAAATATCATTTGTCAATGTTTTCGATTGAGGAAATTACGGTGCAATTATTACCACACTATAAATGTTCATATCTGGTGTTTAATTATTACTTGAGATACGTAACTTTTTCATGATTTTCAGGTCTGTCACATGCTAGTTAGTAGATTTTTAAATGCACAAATAAAAAGAAACTAATATTGTCAACTTTAAATCAGTAAGAAAACTATTAAGTAGTATGAGTGTAGTTTTGTCAAAGATGGGCTGCTACTCTTGACAACTGAGACTGAACTGACAATTAGTATAAACGTATACCGGTAGCTACAACCTTCAGTTTAGGACAGAAATTGTTTCTAAATCAATTGTTTCACGATAGAAAGTACTCATGTACTAGTACATCGATACTTCTGCTACAAGCGAATTGTATATAACAATCAACCATCAGTTCAATACATTGTAATTAATGTTTGATTTTATTAGAAAAGCATTTTTATTGTCAACTGAACCAAATATAAGCTTTTTTCCAAATTAACTTTCTTGTAAAAGTCCAACATAATTGTGACAAATGAAAGTCGTGCGAATATGAGACTTTGTTCAAAGTTTTCAAGCGACCCTTCGTTATTTTTATTTTATATAAAGAATACAGCCAATTGTTATTTTTGGCGGCCACTCAGTCACGGACGTACTCGCTTGCTTCCTCGAGAATTAACAATTCAAATGCCACTTTGTTTTTTTGCCAAAAAAAATGCCAACTCTTCTCTCTTGAAGATTGCGGTCATTGTCACCAAGATTTTCTTAGGCTGCGTTAATACAACATTTTTTAACTAATTACAAATTTCAGCTTTCATAAGCTTCGTTATATAATAATATGTAACAATATTATACAGAAGAACATTACGCATACACTAGTATTATAACTGTATAGAATTATTCTAAGTTGGTCCTTCGAGCTAGTAGGCAACGGCTCTAATATTTTATAGGAAGAATTAAATTCTCCATTTAAGTTTTACAATTAATTGGCAGTAATGCAGTGCTCAGCTACTTTTCGATGTGAAAAACTTCGGTTCTCGAGCGCTCGGTGACTTTTAACGAACCTAATGTAAGCGAAGGCGTTTCGAGAAATTTTGGAGCGCTCCATACAAAGACAGGTTGGAGAAAAGGTGTTTGTATTTTCGTTTTTAGGTTCTTTTTTTACAAGTTTGAGTAACAAAACCCTCTTTTTCTTCGTCGTAAATTTTAAGCTTTTTACAAATGAAAATATACATGTAAATGTTAATGGATAAAGAATTCCAATTCGCTTACACTGTATCTACACACAATCTAAACAGTTATCATCTGTCCATTATTACATTATTTCAGCCCACAGATGTCCACTACTGGCCGTAAGCTTCCTGCAGACATTGAGGATGACAAATGGCTCAGGACAGAGAAAATAATTCGATAAGCAGAGGACCGTAATTTGTCACTGCGTATATAAATATAATAATGAACGTATCAATAACAAAGATGTCGCAAATATCGCAAAGTAATGACAATAATATGTATTTCCGAAAATTGTATTGCTTCCGGCCCTTTTATTATTCCACTGCGGATCTTGTTTCATACTTACGAGGTTTCAGGCCATAGTCTGTAATACTGGTTAAGAGCAGATTAGCAGAAATCACACACCTCGGGTCTCTCAGAGTGGGTGACTGAAATTCCATCTAGGCTTTCTCTAGTGGAATTGTATGTAAATAGTAGGTATATTATTCATTTTTCACCACTAAGGTCGCTTAATATTCGTGAACATTATAAGTAAAATAATATACCTCATTAAAACGAACTCTTCAATCATAGTTCGACCTGCCACCGAGCAACACCCAGGGTTCTTTGAGCGAAATTTCCAATTTGCAAGTTCAGCTCTCAATGGGATCAAAAATTCAACTTCGAGCGCGAGAATATGCGGAACTGTGGAGAAACTTTTCAAGTGTATAAGATTATCAGAAATCCATTTTCTGATAGTCACTTGGCGTACAGAAGTTAAGGATATGGTTATCTGTTATAGAGTTTGCATTCGAAGCATGTCTACGGAGACATCTATCTCAGCCCAAGTTAGGCTCTGCCTGTGTTATAATAACTGGACAGCTAATAAAGAACATATGTATGCTTCTAAACATGCACTGTAAATGAAATAAACGTTTATGCTTATCAAATTAAATATATCCTGGTGGGAATCGAACACACAAACGCAGCGCATTCAGCTAACCACTGGACCAGCGAGACAGTCGACTATAGAATATAGACTATAGAGAGAATATTCTCTATCACTATATTATCACTCAATGAAGTCATGTTTTAGTGATCGTACTTCGGCTTTGTGCGCCAGTCAGACTACAGTAGACTCTCTTAAATAGCCAACAATATGAATGAAATTAGCCATGTTGCAGTATGTCTTTAGGCCGATAAAGAGCATACATGACAGCTATCGTATGTGTCAATCAATACCAGCCTGCTGTCATCTGCTTACAAACTGAATTCTATAATTATTACACGGTGTGAAGTGTGTCGTCTTGGATTGAAATCAAACCCATTACCTCCGGTTCCCGGACTCAATCTCTGATCATACGTCACGCTATGTAGAGTGGCCAGTTGTTGTGAAAAGGATTATAGCGAGCGTTGGAGGTTAGTGTGTCTTGTGTCTGTGATCTGTCGGCCCCTTGTCTCGCGACGGATAGCTTCAAATGGAACCGGTGTAGCTAGGTTGCTCAGGGACAGGAATGATTTACGATTGAATGACGCGAGCTAAATACATACTTGAATAATTCGCCACTTCAGGGAGATATCCATTGCCCCAACTTGCCATCTTCCATAAGGGTAGGTAGATCAATGATTTAAACCGGTTCGATTCCGACAGAGTTCCTTCGACTCTTCGATTGTATAGTTTTAACTATTTCGTTTAGTTTTATGAATTTTCTATATATGTAGTTTTTTAAAAGTGATTAAAAGAAAAAGAATATGTAAAGAATTATCGATAATATACATACCATTGTATTATGTAGTAATGAAAATCTGTGCAGTGGTGTTAGTGAATCGAAACTGCTGTAACAATAATGACAACCGCTTGGTTTGACTTCATTCGAGTGTGATTCCAAATAGGGCAGAGCTCCGGTAACCTCGCAGCTGAACAACCGCACATATATTTCTAAAAACGTATGTAGATAATGTAATAGCCAGCTATGGAGATACTCGTGCTCATCACTACAGCAGACGGCTGAGGTCAGTGTGTCATTGTTTTCTACGGCGGAGCAGGGCCGTTTCAAATGTAACTCGTGTAGCTATTCACTGGGCGATGAGATCACCAAGTAAATTATAAGTTTATGTTTAAAATATACTAGCATTAATAAATTGTTAACATTACTTAATACTGTTGTGTACTAATTTTAATTATGCAAAAGTGCGTTTGTATTTTTGACCTTCTTTCAATATAGAGATATCTATTCTATTTTTAGTATAGAGACAGTTAAAGGGCTTTAGAGTGATATAGGCTAGTAAAAATAAACTTAACCAACACATAATTCTCGTGGCGTTACGAGACATAGATGTTATAGGGGTGTTTTTTAATATAATTTAGACATTTTCGGGCGAGACATTACTGATGCAATTTTGTTACTCAAGTAATTATCCCATAATTCTGATTACAATAGGTTTACGCTCGATCAACATTATTATGGAGCATTAATCACAGTATTGTAATGTACCGACCTCATCAGCTAGCACCGCATTGATTAAACCACTCTGTTTAATTACTATTAATACAAGAATATGCAATATGTACGTACGTATGTACGTAAGATAAAAATTTACTGTCAGATAAGCGTTTAATTTGACTTGAAGATATAAAGGCTTGGTTTTAATATCTTTTGTATTCATAAACATTGGGGTCGATTTACACTATCGTGTTGAAGTGAAGCTGATGTTGCTATTCATTTAGATAACATAAATCAAATAAAGACTGCTTTTAGATCTTCAATGAGGGTGCAGTTAAACTAACAAATAAAAGTTTCTGGCTATCGCATAGAAGAATCACACGCATACAGTCTTTTTCCAATCATACTTTACCAGTTTTATCAAGTAGCAACGTTTTCTGTCAGAAGTTACCGAGGCCAGGCCATGGTCTATAATGTAACAAAAAACATACAAACATACCTTTATCCTGGTTAGGACTGAAATATTCTGAGTAAACTGTTCTTTTAGAATCCGGTCACAGTGTTTCTACTTCAGAGGATTGAGATGACCAGTCTTAGTATGCTTATGTATAACTACCCATTTCATTCGGATGTACAATATATTCCAATAACAATTTAGGGTACAAAAAGTGTAGCGATGGTCTATTAATGGTAAATTGGCATTATTATGTGCACAGATGCCAGAAAAACATGGTAAGTTATTTCGACAAAATATTGTGTTTTATGTAACCTCTTCACTTTTATACAAAATGTAATATGACTATTGCTACGTAAATACGACAAACGTTTTACTTCAAGGATCCCTTTGTGTTTGAGGTAACAATAAAAATTACGTGATATTACCATGGTGAAAACGCTAGGAAGATATTATATTTTGTATATTAAATATTGGGTGAGACGAAAGCATTAATATGACGTTATTACAAATCGAGGGTTTGAGGGTCTAATTTACCTCTCGATTTATGTTGCACTAAAGTCTAGAAAACTGTGTGTACTAAAAAATTTTGACACAATATATGTAATACCGGGTACTAAACTGACGGTTTTGCGTTGATTTTAAATATCTAACTTCAATGTATGTTAATTTTAGTGTAATTATTAAATAATGATACTTATAGTTCTAAAGAAATACCTTTTTGTACGCCGTAAAGGCAGAATACGAATTCATCTAATAATTCTGTATAAACTTTAAATGTACCCTGGGTTTAAATTTAAATCTGTGCAAACGTCTTCATCTTTGAGTATTTATAACTCGTAACATAAAACATAGTTAAACATATTTAACTGGCACATACGTACGGTAACCGTGTTACCAAGTTAAACATATTTACCCTCGGTTCCGTGTTGCATAACTCTTCATTTCCTAGCAGAACATGTTCCGTTATTATTGTACTGGGATTTTAGAAATGGTACCTTTGTGCTCTGCAATATGAATTTAGACGGAGTTTAAATATAACAATAATATTATCTAGATATGTAGAAAACGTGTATTATGTAGAAAACTTGAACGATAGTAGAATGGTAGAGTTAAGAAACCGATTTACAAGTGTAGTGCGAATGGTAGACTTGGCGGTGGTAGGTCAAAGAAGGTTACTTCAAGAGTACCCCTAATAAACGGGCCTGTAACATGACGTGAATTAATTAGACGAGAATATAAGGGAAGAAAGAAGTTTTTCAGTACCATTTATAGTTTATGGAAGTTCTTAAACTCTACCTTCCTCTGTGAATATTAGGCGTTACTGTGTCTATGAACACAGTAGAAATGTCTTATTATAGCAAAAATCTCAATTTGTAACCCTTTTGTGTGCCAGCACTAGGCAAGGGATTCTCCTGCAATTGCGGGATCTTTAGGATCTTCTTTAGGACTGACTGTTCCGATAAGAACGTAGTTAAACTGCTTAAAGGTATTAAAAAGGCGATGAATTTGTGAAGTGTCTGCGAATAACTCTGGAATATTGTCAGGAAATGGCTCATGAAAGTTAAAAGATTTCCGTTCAAAGCGTGTCCGGAAACAAAACGCTGACGCTGCGCCGATCGCCCACGTCGCAATGCTTGGATTCACCGATTTTTCTCCTTTGTACGTGCTGTTCATTGGATTTTAAGTTTTATTGCCGACGTTGTTTACTTTGTGGCAGTAAAAACATCATGTTCTTTCTCCTCGATCGTGTATATGAATCTCTTGAAAAAGACTTTAAGTCAGAGTAGTGTGTCAGGTTTTGAAACCCAGACCCCATTGTGGGAGTTTGTTTATTTGGTTTTTTTTTGGGGAGAGTAACCCAGCCCTAGAGTAACGTCGACGGGTAAGGGTTTTTAAAAATTGTGATAGTTATGATAACGCAGTCACAAAAATAGGGTCACTGGTGGGCGAATCGTAACTCACGGACAGATAACGTCGCAATTGGAACTTCAGCGATCGCCAATTGCCATCCCCATCGGTAATATGTTAAGGCCATGAATGTTTTTCATAGTTGCTAGAGTGGATTTGATTTTTTAATTGCCTTTAGCTTTTAGTCCGCGAATCAGTAATACAATTTATATTTTATGTCATTAGTATACACAATAACAAAAAAACATTCTGGTCTTTCAAATGTCCATAAGCGACGATGTCCACTTACCCATCAGGTGTCCCGTTACGTTAAAAGAGTTAAAAATAAAAGTTCATACTTATCAATATATATTCAATTTTTGTAACTAATAATAAAAATATCTGATTCCAAATTAGGCAATTGAATTCCTGTGTTATGGTAACCGAACAGCTAATAAACATACATACATACGATATAATACTTATATACCTTTTTTATTATACTCAGACAGAACAAACAAATGTGCTTATGACACAAATGTTTGTTCTGGATGGGAATAGAACCCAGAACCTCCGGTTATCCAGTCAAGGTCACTAACCGCTCAACCACGGGGCCTGTCAACATATATTATAGGTATAGTTTTGATTGTAACGATGAAAGGTTTTTATTTATTTTCCATCGCGCACTTCGTATAAAACGAACTAACAATGTTTCACGAGTATCTGACGAGTGAGGCTTTCGCGGTCCACTCGCGCCTGTTGACAATAGCGGCGTCGAGTGTTGCGTTTCTATCGTGTATCTGCTTTAACGGGGCCTCCACTTTGGCCTTTCAATTGAAATAACATTGAAACTACATCGTATATATATTTTTGGTCCTTTTTATTGTTCCGTCGTTGGACTGGGTTTCCTCATAGTGATAGAGATTTAGCCCATAGTATACCATGCTGGCCGAGTGCGCATTAGCGGACTTAGTAATAATTATATTTAAATAAGCAATATAAAGCACATAACGAGTCCGAGGTCAATGTCAGGATTTGAACGGGTTCGTAATAAACGCGTTGAAAATCAAAAGGTTGTAGACAGGCTGCAGGCTGTAGACTGCATTGTAGACAAGCTACATCGCCTTAACAAAGTCGCTTATTTCACGGTCCGAATAGATCCGCGTAATAAAACTAGCAAATTTTCTCACAGAAACGATAAATTTTATTTTTCGCATGCCCCAAAGATATCGTTTGCGAATTTACGACTCGAATACCATATTAAACCCTATCATATCGACAAGGTATGCACGGTCTACCGGTATCGATATTGTCGATGCGTCATCGCCACATACGGGTATTATGTAGAGACATTTATAAAGTTACGAAATCCTCTGACCATTTAGTATCTACTAATATTAACAACAGAAGTGTTGCAATCTCTCGACAATGCAATATATATCGGTGATGCAATATTATTTTTGTAATATCGAATGGCCTCGTGGTCGAATGGTTAAAGACCCTGACTGCAAAACTTTAGGTCGTGGGTTCGATTACCACCCGGGACAAACATTTGTGTGATGAGCTCATTTGTTTGTTCTGTGTCTGGGTGTAATAAAAATGTCTATATAACTATAATATCCTATGATATGTATGTTTATCAGCTGTCCTATGATATGTATGTTTATCAGCTGTTATTTTTGTAATATACAACTACGCCTATACATAGCTGTTGGTACTGTTGGTTAATTCTTGAAAATCATATATCCAAATCATGTGTCACAATGGATAGAGAGAGAAAGAGTAGGGAGCGAGCGAGATAGCGATAGTATGATAATCGCACTTGATACGCACTCGATATTTACGCGCGCCAGCCGCACGAAACGCACCCGTTATCGTGGAAAGGGAAGAAATAACCTTTTCCTTCCCTTATCGCTTTGTCCCATACTTTTGTGTAAATACATTCGTGGTATCGCTACAAAATGACATGATACCGAACAATATTGTTGTTTGTGTTTGGTTTTGTAAATATCGTTTTGGTGCTGTCGAATATAAGTGCAGCGACACATCTGCCGAACGGCCCGACACGGCGCCGCATCTTTGTCAGATGTGTTGTGACATTTACAAGTGCGGTCGCGTTAGGCCGGCGCTGCGAAAACATTGTCACACTTGTGGCATTGCCAACATTTGCATATTTTATAATTAACGTAACATCATGCCTGTAATCCTCTAAGGGGTAGGCAGAGGAGTGTAGTACCTACACCCCCATAATTCACTAGTTACGTTTAAGCCCCACAATGGAATAGGTGGTGAGCCTATTGCCATGCACCGGGCACACATCCAGACTCCGAGTCACTACTAGA
>DWDX01002610.1:0-14870 GCA_018245675.1 Agara michaeli
TCAAGATGAGCCTCGAGAGCCCGTCGCAGATCCAGTACGAGCCGATCATAGACCCGGCCGACCTGAGCCCCGGGACGGAGACCGCGCCGGGCCCGTTCGGCGAGGTCGAGGGCGAGGGCGGCGCGGGGGACGACGGGGACGGCGGCGGGGAGAGGCAGAGCGAGGCGCTGATCAAACAGAACATCCTCGAGAACGACATGTTCGACGCGTCGTACTCGAGCTTGAACGAGAACGACGACGACGACAGCGACAACAAGTTCAGCACCATCAAGCGCTCGCCGTACACGAAGACCGCGTCCGAGGACCGCTCCGAGCTGAGCCGACAGAACACCGTCATAGAGAACGTTCATTACAAGAAGGAGAACGGCTCGGCTTCGCTCGACGGTGATTACTGTTATTACTATAACTCCTAACCTGGTCTATATCGGGGTAAGCAGTGAACAAGGAGTGTCAGTCAGGATCTGGACTATTTGGTATACAAGGATGAGTTTTGGTCTTTCTCTCTCTCTCTCCCTCTCCCCCCCTCTCTCTCCCTCCCTCCCTCCCTCTCCCTCTCTTCACACTCTTTCACATGTTCGAACGAACGGAGCGTGCCTTTACTCATTATCACACCAATACTCACTTTTACGCAAAACATGTTTCGTAAATGTGTTATGATAGGTGGATATGTGTGTTCTTTATAAGTCCCACTGTTGGACATGCGTCTACCTTGACTGTAGCACGTTTGTAACATACTCCACCATGCTGTTCCAGTTTTGGCGAGGAGGACCACTGGTAAAACTAACCGCCCTCAATATGCTATTTACAGATGTATCTCCGGAGGGTATGGACGAGGAGGGAATCATTTACGAGGACCTGGACGAAGACCCAGGTTTGACCGCACGGGCACTGTACGACTATCAAGCAGGTAATATTCATGAAAAGAGAAACCTATTTGAAATGTATCAATGGTGCCTCTAAAACATATGAGCAGGATTAACTTTCATGACAGTAGAGATAAAAGAAGTATGTCACGATAGTAGCTGGTTAGAAATTCTTAATCACTACATACCGCAATGGAAAATAGGTGTGGCTATACATGAATAGATTACTAAGTCTGTTTTTATCAGAGACTTCATATCAATTGATACCTTCATTTCTTCACTGTAATTAATAGACATGCAATAAACATCTATTTAAGTAACATACTTGGACTGTTATGTATAAGCTGTTGTTATCTCTAATGAATATAATGAGATTAAATTAAAAAGTATGACAAAATATAGATACAATTATTACACTAGAGTGTACATATTCAATGGTAGGTTAATCGTTCTTCTTTGCCTTTCCAGCGGACGAATCCGAGATCACCTTCGACCCCGGCGATATCATCACCCACATTGAGCAGATCGACGCCGGCTGGTGGCAGGGGCTCGGCCCTCGAGGGGTCTTCGGCCTGTTCCCGGCCAACTATGTGGAGCTGTTACCCTGCCATCCGCACACCTACCGTTAGGAATGTGACCGATTAGAGGTATTCGAAACGTTCCCAAGCCCCGTACGTGTAGACATAACATAACACTATTACCTAGATCCAATATGCCATAAGTATGTGTTACTTCATAACTCCACGAGGTCATGACCTCATGGGGTACGTAATACTGCTCCCTGTAAAAAATTTTTTCACCCTTATAATTGATTGTGAAATATCAAAGGGCATGTAAATTTGTCTTGGATAATATGTAATTGGATTTAGGTCTGCTCTCAGGATATTGGCAAGATGATAGTCCGTCAGTGATAATAGAACGAATATGACTTCAAAAACTCTGGGACGTATCGATGGGGTTGGTAAGCACACGGGGTGAAAGGATTTAGGTGTATTTGAAACGTTTCTAAGTCTTAGTTCGCATTTTGAATTAGTTTTACATATATGTATTTATATATGTCTATATATACATGTTATGGTAATTGATTTTATCGTGCTCTTAACGATATAACTAAAGTGGTTTAAGTTATACACAATAGATGCCAATTTTATATGCAATGTTGGTATCTTTAACAAATTTTACTTTTATGGGCACACATGTAAAATGATATTTGTCCATAATCGCCCATATCAGTTATGTTTAGATTATTGAATGTTTTGTCCTTTTCTATCATGTTACGGTTACCCGAATTGGGAAAGAGATATACAGACAATGCCTATATCACTGCTAATAAATGGAGATAAATAATATGGTAATGTTTTTAAAAATACATAGTCAAATACGATTTTAATGCATGATGTGCTTGGATTCTTCCTACAATACTGGTTATACATAAAACCGTCTTCCCATGTTATTTCATATAGACGCAGTATGGAGTTCGTTTTGGAGCTAAAAGTAAATTGCTAAATGCACTTCGAATTCATACTTAGTTTTAATGAATAAAAAAAATTTCATACGTAATTCTACTGGCCATAAAACCTTACCATATTTAAATTAAAAGAAAAAACAAAAACTCTTTAGATTCTTATTTAAAAAAAAAACGAATAGTATGATCTCAGGTAGCTTGCATTGACATTTGTGTTTGCCAGTGACATTCAGCATTTATACATAGCTTGTCAAAAATACTTTTTCATTAAAATTTATCTGTCAAAGTCACTGTTAGTTTTTAATTTTTTTTCTTAAATAATTTTAGGCTTGTCTTTGACCGAGATCTCACCTGATGGTAATGTATTTAGAACGGTATTAGTTAGTATATTATAATATACGTTTTATTTCCATAATTCTATAGGCTCTCGAGTAACCGTTCTGTTTTTATACTTGTTGTAATATGTTTCCTGTTTTTATGCATTTAAATGTTTCTCTTATATATATTTTACTCAGCTTATGTTTTGTGTTACGTTACTATATTATATTATGAATTACATTATTACAATGCGGTGAGGATGAGGGGTCGTTTCGAACCCGACCCGTTTAAATAGTGCATTTAAGAAACTCCGTGCTGTCTGTTAATTCGATACAAAAGTCGCGACTCTAACTAATCAGTAACTTTAGTTAATTAATGTCTTAAATTATATGTCGTAGTTGATGCTGTGTTTTATCGATTTAATGCTTTTTTAAGTTCAACATTAGTCAATTGTTTAAATGAATTAGTTGTATTTAATTAATCGGTTTTATTTAATCTACAATGATGTGTGACTCATGCGAATGAAATTTTAAATATTTTTATGTAGGTACTTACGTTAAGTTTTCTTTATTTATTAATACATTGAATGGTAACACATTGAAAAGTCGTATAGTAACAAATTGTGTGGGTATTTTTAAATCGAAATTTTATGGATAAGTCGCTTCATTAAAAGGTAATAATTAATGTTCTTTAATGATCAGGCTAATAGTATTGCAGCCCTATGTATTGTTAGTACAAGACCCGTTATAGGGAGCCAAGGCACTTGCAATTTTTTTTTGACCTCCAACAAAGTTTTATACATCAAGTTGTAGATATAGATTTTCGTATGGGATTGTTTTCATTCCTTATTGTCGCATTACGAATACCCAAAGGGCGAGCGAGATAAAAAATGCCAAAGGCTATAGCTAAAACTTTTCTATCGAGCGTAAACTCCGTACATTAATCTGTAGAGAGTATCCCATTTGTAGACGAGATTTTCAGTCAACTATCAAACCGGTCACAAATTAGTTATTGTCACTTACAATTCCATTACAGTCGAATAGGTACGCGATTGTTCTTATATGAATGTTTAAAGCCGAATTTCTATCACCTTAGAACAGTAGGAGTTATGATAAAACGCGTGTTAGAAGACTGAGTGTACATTCTCAGCCTCAGTCGACGCATAGGTGATATTATATCTTTTTAAAAACCCTAACAGTACGTATTATATCGATATATAATTCAATTATTATATCCCAATATTATTAAACTTAGAATTATGGCGCTAATAACTTTTGATAGCGTAATGAGAATGATTAATGTAAATGAAAATTTGTAGCTCGAAAACCCTGATACCCTCAAAATTGTGTCTTAGTAGTGCCAATGATTTTTACCCAAATTTTGTACCTTTTGTATTCGAACGTAGCGTGTGTGTTCAATGTCGTGCGATGTCATCGGGATATATATTTGACGTATGAACGTATGAATGAACGGGAATCGGATTTCATTCATTCGAACGAAAAGAAAGTTTAAATTGAAGGTCTCCCCAATAAACAAATATACTTCTCGCTTATTGTATTCACGATTAGTGTTTTAAAAATGTATTGTCGCGGATTCCGTTGCTTTGCGACATGCTAATCAGGCAAGTTCAAAACACAACATTGTGGTATAAAAGTATCTATTTTAACTTTTTATACTGTAATTCGACTGAATTTTAAATCGTTATATTAATTATGCTATTTGTAGCAAATAGTCGTTTCACAACGGAGCAATAAATGAATATTTAATAGACGGCTTAAGCCATTTTAATCTAGATAGTTCCGTTCAGTTTATCTCATCACTTTTTAATACGGAACGCGGGCTTTAAGTATGCAATGTCACAAATAATTAGAACAATTGTTGCGTGATAATTTTTAATGTAATAAAGTTGTTTATTTTTTTTATTAGATTATTTTTAAACTTTTGCTTATTTGACTTGTATAGCATTTTTTTAATTTCTATTATTACATTTTGTAATGTTTAGTCTGAATCTTTATTAATTTGCCTATTTCTAAAGTTTGACTGATATATTTTATTTACCGTATTAGATGTACGTTTGGAAACGGGAGTATGATGGAATCTAGTGTTTTTGTGAAATATGATTAATTCTATTGTCATTTATATTTTTGCTAATAATTCTTAACAATTACTCGTTCAATTGTTTATCGATGTTATATTTGTATCGATTAATTATAATCGCCCAATTGTAAACCGTTTTAAAGACTACGCTTTGCCTTTTTGAAGTACGTTGACCTAGAAACTATTCATTATACACTAATTGAGCAATGTGATCATTTTTAGGATGGTTCACGACGATCAAGTTCCGAGTAGAGAACCATATTTGTAGAAATATAGCCATAGATTAGTTTTTAGTTTGTGTGACGTGCCTAGTTCTCAATGATCCATAGACAATTGTGCAATCAAAGTTACACTATGCAGTACTAGAACTTTTATAATTAAAACTACAATCCAAGAATACCGTCATAGCTCGGTGGGCCATCGTGGACCATTGTGGACCAGAAACCAATAATTTAGTCCCGCAGCGTGTAATGTACCTATAATTGCAATATAATTTTATGTATGTGTATGGTGCTCCGATATATTGTAACATAGATGTACATTTGTATCCTACTATTTTCGAAATAAACAAGCGCTAGAATTTATTATGTGTTTTATTGTTGTCACGTCTCAGAGTAGCAAACGAGCAGGCAGCGCGCGTGACCTATGGACAAGTACGACCAACCGACAATATTGCTGATGATAATTGGACTGTTAGTGTTAAGTACTTTAGGGTCGGTAAAAATGTATATGTATGTCTTTCTGTTTCTGTATTTTATGGTGTACAATAAAGTATATCTGTATTGTAACTGGAAGAGTAAGAGAAAATAGTCATTTAATAACTGATAAATGTCTGTATTGTATTACAGCAGAAAACTTACAGTACCCAACAGAAATGTGAACCGAATAAGAAATATCGGTCACTTTGCATAGTTTTGACACAAATTGAAAACAAGTACGAACAATAAAATTATTCAATTTTATTAGAACTCATATTAATACACTCATAATTGAAACGCAACAAAAACTTAATAATAAAATTAATACAATCTATGGTTCTATCTATGTCGGTGTCTTAACTTAAAATGTCCTATCATAAAATATCAGAGAACACTCCGTGCTTGGGTGGTGGAATGTCGTTCAGGGCGTCCGGTATCACCTGTAAATGTGTATTGGTCTTATTGTTAATGTCTTGTTTCAAACGTTTACTCTGGAAACTGTCTGAAGACGCTCGAACAGTAGTCATTCGTTTCTGATATACATTAGTAAATCTACTTTTACTAATGAAATTAGTATACTGTTAGCTGTCTGTTTGGCAATTTCTACTTAACATGCTCTCTAAAGCATTATTGTGATGTTACACCAATGCCCAACCGTATTCATTACTTTAAATTTACTCTTTGATGTTTCATCTGAACAAGTTGAATTTAAAAATTATTAAAGCTTCAAGTTCCGTCGGCACTGGAATGGGTGACCGTTAGAAGTAAATGTTCAATAGCCTTTCCATGTTTTGGAGACCATGTACATTGCTACTGATTGTTATCGTGAGGTAGCAACAAGGTCGGAAGCCTTAAACACTCAACAAACAAAAGTAACCTAACCTAATCCATACTGGAACAACGCGATAGAATACGCTCTAGTGTTCCCGGAGTCACACCAGACCCATACTCAGTACTTGACATAAAAGGGGCTGCAGCCGACATAAATAAGATGCATACTTACTTAGGGCAGAACGGATTGTGAAAATCAGAAAGACAATCCATATACCAACCCGGAGTAATATGGGAGCATGCGAGAGTATGGTCGAAGCCTTGCGTGAGATTACGTGGCGGCAGGCGTACCTTGAGCCGAAGCTCGCGCGGCAGGAACTCGTGCAGGAAGTGGTAGAAGTCGTAGTGCGTCCGGACGAGGTGCAGACGCGCCAGCTCCCGCGCCAGCGCGCGCACGGCGGCCGGCGGCGCGCGGCGCTGGCGGCGGATCTCCTCCGTGAACTGGTAAATCTTCTCCACCAGCTCCTCGGCGCGCACGCGAGCTTTGTAGTCGTATCTGTGACGTTACGTTTTGGAAACGTGAGTGGTGGTTACCCGTGAAGTTAAGTAATTTTCTATGTTTTTCAAAAATATCTCTCGTTAGAGTGAGTCTCCGACCTGCATGCGGTTAACGGCATTGAAAACTTACTTCTCCTCCAATTTTGTTTCTAAATAATTGTACAATCTCTTCGTGATCCACGAGGCGTTTCGCGGTTTGTACCTCTTGGGTGGTTTATACTTCATATCCTCTACGATTTCAGCCGGTAACGTGTCAAGATTAATCACAGACGTCTTTTTAAGTTTTGTTTTCGGCTTGGCCGGTGAAGAATTAGCGCGGCGCGACTTAGGTATTGCGGGAACTTTGAAAAGATTGAAGACATCACGTTTTGGAGCTTGCAACAAGGAGTTTCTGACTTTTTCTTCCTGAAATTTCAATAAAAGACTACACTAAAGCTGCATGTATGCTATTGTCTACCACTTATCCATTAATATGCGTTCGATTGTTCAGAGAAGGAAACTTAGGCACTCAATATTAGCAATACATGTAAAAGTTATCGAAAATAGAGCATAATATTAAAAAAACAATGGCTAACAAGACACTCACCACTTGCTTTTTCTTTTCCATATTTTGCGTTTTAATTTTCTGCAGGTACGTTTCAAGTGTCGTTTGCCGGATTTTTCTCGACACTTCGTGGTCCGACTGCTCTGTTTCCTGTACATCATCAGCATCGGCCTCGTCCATATCATAGGGTTCGACTTCAGGCAACTCTGTAGAGTTCGCTTGAGGTAATTTAGTAATATCTATCTCTGCATTGACTTCATTGAAGTTGGTGTGTCTCTTCGCTGACTTTTCCATGACTAACGTTCTCAACGATTGCCTTAATGTGAAATCCTTTCCCAAAGTTTTACGTAGCGTCAGTCTTGTTGTTCTGTGAGAATCCCATCCCGATCCTTCGGCGCTCGAATTCCCAGTGACGTTTGAAAAACGCGTGCTCTCTCTAACAGGCGCAAAACTTTGTTCAATATTGAGGTTCTTAATTATGCTTTTAGTTTTTCTGACACTTGTGTTACGTCCTTGTACTCTGAACGACTCAATTTGATTCGTTTTGTCGATTAGAATGGCTTCCGGTGAAGTCACTTTTAGATCGGATTCTTTTGTAGGTGTGTCGAATGAGTCGTGTGTTGCGTTAACTTCTGCATGTCCTTTATTATTTTCTATTACATATCCTTCATCATATTGATCTTGATTACAATCATCATTATCATCTTCACTTTCATGGTTTACATTATCAGTACCAACTGCATCTTCACTTTCAATGTTTATATCATCATTATCAACTGCATCTTCACTTTCATTGTTTATATCATCATTACCAACTGCGTCTTCACTTTCATTGTTTATATCATCATTATCAACTGCATCTTCACTTTCATTGTTTATATCATCATTATCAACTGCATCTTCACTTTCATTGTTTATATCATCATTATCAACTTCATCTTCACTTTCATTATTTATATCATCATTATCAACTTCATCTTCACTTTCATTGTTTATATCATCATTATCAACTTCATTTTCACTTTCATATTGGATAGCTTCACCGAGTTCGTTATCTACACTTGGGCTCTCTTGTATTTCTTCAGCCTCTTGATGATCAATTTCTTCATTATTTTGTTCTTCAACTTCAGTACTGTCTTGGTCATCTATTCCTACCTCTGCTTCATTATCGATGTCTTCTTCTTCGATATCTTCTTCGTTGTCCACTCCCATTTCTTCGCTATTATCGTAATCCTGACTTTCATTTTGATCGCTATTATATACTTCTTGTTTAGCATCGTCTTCAACTTCATTTTCATCTTGGCTGACGTTTTGGTTGTTGTTATTGATTTTTTTTGCTTTAATGTCTGTCTGATTAACATTTTGCTCCATTTCCTTTACTTTCATATCCATCCTCTTTTCTTCTTGATCATTTAGGTCCTCAGCGTCTACTTTTTCTTCACCTGCGGCTTCTCGACAATCATTATTGTTATAAATTTGCATAAACTCATCCTCATTGTCACTCGTAACTTCGTTAATGGCCTCCTTGTTTTTAACAGCTTCTCCTATATTTTGTTCTTCTTTTAATTTAGCATTACTTTTACTAACTGCCTGATTATTAGGTAGACTTTCTTGATTCTCTTTCTCATCATTGTGAATTTCATTATTATCAGAATTTTTTTCTCCAAGCTCAAAGGCATTTTCATTTGTGTTGTGATTTTCAATTAATATTTTCTTGTACTTCATGTCATTACCTTTAGGATTAAATTTTTCATCCTCTTTACTTTTACTATGATGGTTTTCATTTTCTATATTTTGGAATACATCAAATGTTTCATTTTCTGACAGTATATTATTCTCTTCACGGGAGATATTTTTCAGTAGGTCTTTTTTGTTACTCGTTTGTATAATTTCTTGGTGTATGCTTGTTTTAGATTTTGAAATATCCTGTGGTTGCTTTGACCCATTGATGTTTTTTGTAATACTGTAATCCTTTATTTTTGGATTATCCTGTAACTTTTTAATTTCATTTTGTACAATTGTTTGGTTTTCGTTATTCTCTTCCATAGGGTCGTCATTTTCATATTCCAAAGTGAAGTCTTCATCATCACTTTGCAGTACTTGGTCAATTTTTGATAATATTATTGAATATTTATTTTGAGTAGATTTGTTATTTATAATCACATCTCCATTTTTACTATTGGAATCACCAGCCTCCGTATTAGAACTCATAGCTTTCTTGATTGTTTTTATTTGACTATCAGTTTTTGATTCATTCCTAATTTTTGATCGTTCGTTTGCTCGTTTCTTTACACCGCTTTCCTGAGACACATTCATGATATTTCCGTCTATTATCTGTTCGTAGTTACTTTTGCTATGATTTTGGTTATTCGTAACGGTATCCATATTATCATCACTGGTCACTGGAGCAAGGAGTCCTTTCATTTTCATTGTTGTTAAATTAGAGGAATTTCCATTTTTATTTTTCGAATTGAATGATCTATTGGATTGCTTATTTTTATTTGCTGTCGTGTTATTACATTCCACTGCTTCGGGCAATTTACTTAATTTTGCTCTCTTACTAGGCGTAGTTCTTAATAAATCTTCTAGTTGGTGATCTACCATTGTTGATGATGGTAACAGTCTCCAATCATCCATTTCAATATCTGTCATACTTGAAGGTGACGATTCGCGGCCACCACGATCGTTTAAGCTCACTCTACGTTTTGTTTCTAGCTTCCTATTGAATCCAAAAACTTTTGGTTGGATCTCTGGAATTTCATCCTCGCAGTCCAGTATTATGAATTCAGAAAACATATTTTTGCGTTTCGTATTTGGCCTATTTCCAAACAAACTTTTAACTTTCCCTTTTACCTCACTGGCAGCTAGCTCCTTTGTTTTATTAGCTATTGTTTCATTTGAAGAAATACCGAGTAGATCGGCGGGGAAAACCGGTTGGGTTCTCTTTTTTGCACCCTGGTTGAAAAGATTCTTAGGACCAACATTGAGAGCAATTTCATCAACAACTGGAGACTTTTGCAGCTTGGCTAATGATTCGCGAGTATTAATTATTTGACCAAATTTATTTTGTGGTTGACTAGCTTTTTGCGTGAATAGTTTACGTTGATTTATTACAATGCTCCCGATTGACTCACCGTCACTGCTGTCTGGAAGGTCATAGCTGTAGTTTTTCTTTTCTTGACTGTAAATAATATTCATATAATATAACCACAATTAAAGGATGTTAATAGTTTATAGATATTAAGTATAATATGTGCCAAGACAAGGGCACGTCTATCTCTATCATAAAATGTATATCAAAATAATCATGATAAGTTCATGATAATATAAAGGTTAAGTAAGATCCATTTTTTACTAGAATAGGTAGCATAAATGTCTAATGTTATACACCTTATAAGGAAACTATCCTAAAAACTAATCATATTTTATTATTAGTGACATATCAATGTTGTGAAAATACTGATAACATTAGTGTTATACGGTCAAACTAACCTTAGAACGTCAACATCAAACAACTCTTCCATTGTTCTATTAGCTACGGCTGGTTCTTTGCTACTGAGTACTTCAATAACCTCTCTAGAGTTTTCATCCAATTTCTTCCACCAACTTTTACCTGCAATTATGTAAAGAGAATATTGATTATATTCATAGCTTACAGTTGAATATTCATATTAGAAACGTTATAGGTAGAACACAGTCACAATTACTGGGAACAAACTCAATTTATCTTAATAAATTATAGCTTTTCATTTGATATTTAATAATACAATACACACCTATTATGCAGAACCATAATTGTTTACAAATCGAGAAGGCTAAGGATTATATTCAAACGTTTTGGAATAAACTACACTGAGTTGATTGTGATGAATTTCAATCGAATAATAATACACATATTTAAGTAGTCATTGGAAGCAGTGATAGCCTAGCGGTTTGAATTCAGACTTACACTCCGGCGGGTCTGGGTTCGATCCCGGCACCTCGGATTTATTACGTGCGTTTTATTAGTAAAATTTAAATATCACTCGCTATAACGGTGAAGGAAAACATTGTGAGGAAACCTGCACGCACACCTTAGAGATGTTATAAATTATATAATATTTACTGAGGTGTGTGTAGTCTACCCATCCACACTTGGCCAGCATATTGGACTGTGGCCTAAATCCCTCTCACTATGAGAGGAGACCCGGTCCAGCAGTGGACCAACAAATAAGTCAAAATAGGAAAAGTTTTCATTATAAAAATGAGTCATTAGGCATATGATTAATGACGATCCTCAATTTGATTTAGAGTGTAGTAATCGTACTATGTTAGAATTTCAAGATTATTTTAAAATGCCGTTACAAATCATATAAGCTTTACAAGTTACCAAGTATGCTGGAGTAAAAAATAGATTGATAAGTATATGCATAATAGTGGATTAAGTATATGCATACAAATATTAATTGATATAGTGTGATACAAACTAGTCAGCAAACCGTGATACAAAATCTTCCAAAAGTAAATTATACAATTACAGTAATAGTAATGATTTCATATTCTTCTATTATAACATAACATTTTCATCAAAGAACAAAAATTGAGTGCGTGCTACTCCTTGCCATATGCAAAGACGGTTGGCAGTAAGTGAAGCAATTACTTTAAGAGTATCTTCAGAGTAAAACTGTTCTCATAATCGTTTTATTGGTTCAATGTATGACAGAAAATAATGATCAATTTAAGGCAATATAACATACTGCCACAGTTGCTGAATACAGATTAATTGATTATATACTCCTAAGAGGACTTTATGAAGAACATTTATTTTGAATATAAGTAAAATAATTGTATAATTATTATTGAAAACATCAAACATTTTTATTACTTACGTCTGGGCATATCTATGTCTGTGGCATTTGATAAGACTGATCGTCGAGAGTGCATTGGTGATAGTACAAATGAGCCCATTTCCATGATAGTGCTCAGTTTCACCGAACTGTCGGACCGCGCTGGCGAGCCAACACTGCGGGATGCTCGCGGAACACGCGACGTGCGACGAGGGGTAGATTTGGCCCCTTGGGAGCGAGCGGGTGATGGTATTCGTGAAGATGACATTATCAACGTTTACCTAGAAAGCACCAGTGTCTGTTTAATGAAGTTAAATTAATGCAAGACTTTTGAAATGGAAAATATTACGTGTTATTAACCCAGAGTCAAAACTTTTGTAAAGTTTTGAATCTCATTTTGACGAACTCGCAGATAAGTACTGTACATAAAAATGTAATGAAATAGAACACATTACGTTTTATAACAATACTGACATGAAAAGTTAAATAGAAAGTGAGGATATGTAATAAATTTCTATCACCTTTTGCGTTGAAAAAACACGAAAGCCAACAAAACATACAAAACAAGATTAATCACAAGCTTTTTTACATTACAATTACATTTTGTTGACGAACATACGAAGTTCAAGTGATCACAAAACTCAAAAACACATGAAACACAACAAACAAGAAACAACCGTTTAGAGTGCGTTTTGAAATGTTGATTGTTAACGTTCCGTTACATCCTTCATACACGTGATTGTTTTTTAGCTGTCAGAGTTCTAAATACATGATACTCTATATAAAAATATGATAAATTAAACTGTAAATAACAATAACACCTTCTTAGAATAATTAATAAATATTAATTACTATAACAGGCAGAAGAAGAAGATAAAAAAAATATTTAATGAATGCCAAGATGGCGGAAAGAAAGGATGCCAAAGAAATAAATGTAATGGCAACATTATATTGTAAAAATACATTTGATGGTATGTATAAATATTATTTTATGAGTAATAAGGCGCTGACGGGTATTTAAATTTTTTTATTTTCATATTTTTGGTTTGTCATAGTTTTTTGGTTCATTAAATATTTACACTTACAAAAAAGTTAACACTTATTATGAGATATGCCTGCAACCTATATTATGAGATATGCCTCACTGTTGATTATTGATTTCTCCCACTACCGTTGCAGTTCTGGAGTAAGCCTTACCACACTGTTCTTGTACAGATGTGGTAAGGCTATGATCTGAGAGATTATGAAATATAAAGTTAAAAGATGCAATTTGCAGGTTTTTATCATTTCGCTGATAATATGCTGAGCAATTATTCATGATAAAGGATATTAAACGATTTTATTTCATACAGCTGTCTTTCTGTATATCACTACTATGGGTTTATTTACAAAATTTCTAGCATTACGTGATAAGGCTTTCAGAATATTAACTTTATGGAGGGTCAGATACTGTTGGCATGACAAGGGTGATGAATGTAGAACAAGCACGTCAGGTCTGTCAGGATACATATAATTGTATGTAATAATAAAATTTTATTTCACGCACAATTCTATTCTATACTGTTGAATGAGCAGTGCAAGTACAAACGCGCTTGTAATTGTTTCGTGCTAGAATCACGGACAAAGTGTTGTAACGACCGTTTAGCGTTGATTTATTACCGTGGAATAAACCATATTCTGTACTTTAATATTTGCGGTAAGGATTCGCGCTGTTTACCTACTACACCGACAAAACCACTGTGTGTTATTGCACGTCGAACTTAGATTAAAACGAAAGAAAGACGATACGGTAACTCATAAGTTGTAGGCACCAGATGCTGCGCGTAACGTGGTCGCGAAGATTGGGGCTTCTTATTACGGGGATATCCCGATGAGTTTCATTGGTTGTTATTGGAAATCTCAGAGATTGTTTCTATGCTGACCCGTCGTTGAATGATTTTAAATATTTAAATAATCTACTAATATACTCTTAACACTATCCGTACTAATTGTTATTAGCAGCTCCATTTTTAACAGTCCTAGATCTTAACAGTAATTAACCGTCCTATTCGTGGTCCATTACAAATGTCCTTCAAAGTGACACTTGGGAGTGCTAAATGTTCAATTGCTGTTCTCTTTAAATAGAAAAGTCGTATTTTCCCCCTGTTTGTACTATTCTAAGTTGCCACGAGTGTACGTTGCGTGATAATATATATCATTGACGCGATAACAATCACGCAAATTCATTCAAATATTGTTTCCCACGTCTACAATATTTACGTACACGTAAAGGTTAGGTTCAGGCTCATTGATATAAATTGTCTGTAAATAACTTATCAGTGACAAACTATTTTTAACAGTAGGTATGTGTCACTTTTGCCTCATACTTTTTAATTGCAATTGATCCCATGTTAAAGAGTGACAACGGGTGTAAAGGTGTGCAATGCTGATTATGGTTCTATTTCGAAACTGTTTGGGTCTTTGGGCACACTTCAGCACGCTGCTTTCGTATTTCTTCAGCCGCCTTCAAAGCCTCTGACGAGGTTAAACGATAGTAACACAAGCTTAACGTATTAATATTGCTATTTTATCGCTAACCCATTTAGGTTGACAGTCATTATAACCTGTTTAATAAAGTAATTGCTCACTTACATAATGTAAAGAGCTGATCTGCAAAAGTTCAGGATTCTAGGTTCTACGGTTTGGACACTCTCAGGGCCAGTCGTTCGCTCAGGCACCTTACAGTTTTAG
>DWDX01002611.1:0-14870 GCA_018245675.1 Agara michaeli
CCTATTGCCATGCACCGGGCACACACCCAGACTCTGAGTCACTGCTAGAAATTCTAAATTAGAAAAATCCAACAGTAAATGACGCTTACAAGTAATTATCGTAAATAAAAAGGGCTGTTACATTTCCTAACTGTTGTGTTATATGTAGTCGAGCCGGCCGCGAGCGTGCGCTGGAGTCGATCGACCGACGCAATTTTGATTGATTGCATTGCTTACTGTAGTGTAACCAATCTTATTGAAAACTCGCATTGTGTGCCATCTAAAGGCCATCGCTGCGATCGACGCGCGGCTTGTCAAACGGTTTAAATTGAAAAAAAAAAGGGGACAACCCTAAACAGAAACTCATAATGCCGTTGACATTTTAGATTTTGGGGAGTTATTGTATTTTTGTCGAAAAATGCTAACGCAATTTGTTACGGCTGCGCAGGAAATTGTGACTGTACGGATTTTCGGAAGTAGAAAGTTATGTTGAGTTTGAATTTACCGACGAATAAAGATAACACTCAGTGGTTTGGACTTTACATAGCGTACTGATTGCCAAGTTTACTTGTTTGTTGGATACGTGATCAGTATCGATAAACAAAAACTTGATAAAATTCAAATTAACAAATTTCACTTCGAAGTGAAGAGTCAAATTCGAAATCTATGTTATATCAGTGCTCCATATAGTTATCTACAATAAATTTCTTTGAACCGCGTTCGATTGAACTAAGAGTAAACAGAAGCTCTGAAATAAAATAAATTAAATCCAATTAATAGAAATCCATCAAACACACACACATTCTCAGAATGTGCTTTAAAAAGGTTGTCAAACTCAACTGTCGATGTTTTTTCAATCAATTGCGACAGAGGGTTGCTCTATAAAGAAAAAAGGGGTCGTCGTGATCGATTTTCGAACTTCAAACAGGTTTAATTAGATAGGATTCCAATAAGCTCACTAAAAGCTTTAAGTAACTACATAAATATACATTATCTTAACTAGTTTTTGGACATCTGGATGTGCATATGAGTGGAGCTGAACCAAACAATGTTATGTAACTTGTAAGATGGTAATAATTCAGAGAAAATAGAATTTTGATACATCTAATGAAAGCAGTAGGTACTTGGATACTTCTGATCCGGCCCGATTCTTTTGCTTACCCAACAATCTAAAACACCGAAAACAAACAAATGGTATTTTTGAATTACAAAGAAGGCATCGTTGAAAACAACAGTTAGAACAGCCGATATTGGCGCATCGCCGCGAGGCTCGCGCACCCTCACCTCCCCATTATTTTATCTAATCAAAAAGTTTTAAAGGAAAAATTATGCCGGCCTGTATTATGAGTCAACTTTCTTTGTAGGGGAACAGCGGGTATATTTTTAATAACGACTGCGTTAAAGAAAGTCATTGTTCGGAGTGAGGCACCTAAATCTGATTTTTATTGCGGAAATCTTGGACGTGCCGCGTAACTTTAAATTTATTGTATATTAAAAATATTTCAAATTATTTAATTCGTTATATCTTTAAGGAACTTTACCAATTATTGCAATTGTAAGTATCAGAATACTTCGGTATTACGGTAAGTATTTACTTAGAAACGATATTTTTATATTATGCCATTGTATGTATTATAACCAAAACTTAATAATAACTTGGGATAACTTAAAACATTGCCATTTGACCCCGAAATAAGCAGATCCTGTTTTATGGTTACTAGACAATTTTGTATATAAAGTGTAGTGTACGGCAAACCTATATAAAATAAAATACAGGGAGGCACAAAAAAAATTGTTCACATAAATGTTGGTTAGGAATCGAACCCAAAGGTTATGTAAGTAGACTATCGGAGTAGCAAGTAGGTATATGACGCTAAATATACATTATCTGTCGTATTTTAAAGTATTTGCATCTTTACGATACTGTCGCAACGTTTCTTACTTAAGCCCGAAAGTTTTTACACAATTAAGAAGGCGCTGGAAAAATTGTTACGAAAAAAGAGGGTCGTGAGTGGCGGCGAGACTCCCCAAACAGTTTCTTTACACAACGTTTTCTGTAAATACGGGAGTACCACTTGCAAACAATAATGTACCTTATTTCATCACGTTACAGCATATTTTTTGGGGATCACGTATTGGGGTAAAAACATTTTCTTAGACAGCATTATTATTGCACACCTAGTATGCGTAAATCAGCGCTCGAGGCGAAAAGCACTTTTTACAGGAAAAAATGCAATTATATGCAGAGAAAGAAATAGGGGAGCGGTTTGTGATGAGGTAGGATTACAGTTTTCTATTTCCTTACGAACGCTATAAATTAAATATTCATTTCGGTACATCCACATCATTATAAACTATTTTTTTGTGTAATTGTATACTTTTTAGACGTGGCAGACCGATATGTACATTGTTTAGTAAAACCTAATGTTCATTTGGAAATGAAAATAATAATTTGAACACAGTTACAAAACATGTATCTTTACAATGTGTAAGCGAGCAAATAAACGACGCATTTACGAGTAAGAATACGTTAAATAACATAATTTACGGGCCTGCGTCAATTCAAAACACAAGCAAAGCAATAAGGCATTCAATTGAAATTCAAATACAGCCCGTGGTATTAGAATGTGAATGTTTAAAAATGGAATGATCAGGAAGCCACGCGCGGCCCGACCGGCCGCCGGGAAACGTTCAAAACAACGAATAGTTGCAAACATTGGGTCAAGGTTTCGCCTCAATGTCGTGCAACGGGACCCGAGAAAAATACGAACAAGCGTTCCGTACACGAATGTCTTCGTATTCGCGTCTGATTTATTGAAAGGCGACCGCTGATAACAATGTTCGAGAACCAGAATGTGGCGTATCACTGAACTGTATTTAGGGATTGTTTATTCTTCTTTTTATCTGTGATGCTTTTTTTTGGTTGGCAGTTAGTTAGGTACATATCGAAAAGGACGTACCATTCGTACGAGTTAGAATTCTAATTGGAATAGAGATTATTTTTTACTTATTGAAGGATATGTACGTGAAATAAATACTGTACTGAGATAATTTTTAATTATGAATTATCGATCGACTACTTTGTGCGCTTTGATCGGTAAGGAAATAATTCATAGTCACTAGAATGACACATTAGCATAGCATAGATAAGGAAGTTACGTAAACAAACTCCATATTGATGTACCCACATATATCATTAAAATTAAAATAGGTAGGTATTATCAAGTTCAATGTATGCAATCGGTATAATTTATATATTTACATACCGCGGGGATTTGTTGCGGGAACATATTTTATGATAATATTGTTTTGTTCTACGATACTGATTTCGATTATACAATTTTAGGGGTGTTTAGAACACAATAGAATTTATTTCTGTGCGTTCAATTTTATTACTTTTATAATAAATAGTAGCTTTCACCTGTGGTTTCGTTACGTGCGAGATAAGAATCGCACACTCACTACACCGTGCAATTTTTCAGGATAAAAAGTATATTACCTACATATTAAACTCTGGCTCGTAAACTATCTGTACGTGACGTACGTACGTGAAAATTATTAAAAATTCAGATAATCTATTTTGATTGATGCTCTAACGAACATCTAAATAAACAGAGAAATATACCCAATTTATCTGTTAATATGGAATTTACTATGAATGTTTAATCAATATAAAACTTCTTTCTTAATATTTTTTTTAATGAACAAGGGCATATTATTCAACTGTGTAGTAGATACGCATTGTTCATTTACTAGCAGGTAATGATATTGATAAATGTGGGTTCGTGTGTGCGGTGCACTAAAGCACTGGTTTGCGTCACTGTCTTGCCTAATTATTCGGGGAAACGAATCCTTGCGCATTTTTTCCCGTAATACAATCTATGTGTTCATGATCTATTTGCACAAATAGTTTAATAAATTCTTCAATCCTATTATAAACATAATTACTTACATTTCATTACTTACATTTTCAATGTTAATTCCAAACAAATTGTACGGAACATCGGTTTATAATTTTTTTACTTAGCCCGTCCGCTCTTGTCTAACTAACATAACATAAATATGTATGATGGTCTTATCAAGGACATATTATGTAGTCCCGACGCGTCATTCGTCCATCCAGTGTTCGCCTTTAAGAGACTGGAGCGTTTGCTTAACATTTACATGGGATTTAAAATCTCACGGTTGTTTGGTCCTGGTTAAGTAAAGAATAATATTTTAACATTTCAATTCGTTTCTTTTCTATGACTGTGCATTGTTTCCTTAACATAGTTAGACGTATGATTTGTGTTTACGACGGTGTGAAGGGCCTCTGATAGTCAAAACTTATTCTTGTATTAATGCGTCACTGGACTAAAACACGATAGTGATGGCTTCCCACTCGCAGTAGTCTCCTGCATAGAACATTGACGCTGATACTAAATTAAAAATTCATAATTCCACAATATAAGCGGTCATCAAACATAATAAATGACGATAATTATAAAATATATTTTTTTTTACGAAAACCAATTACACGAAGTAGTTACCTACTTACTATGAAGAATCAAAATTATTTTAGTTATAAAAGCTTGATACTATTATACTAAAGTTTAATTTTCCATTAAACATTCCAAGTTACATTTCAATTCCAATTGGAATTGAAACAGTCTTATTACCTCAAAGAAATACGAGCTGAATATGATCCTATTAGACATAAAATATTGCCGGAGACAGATTTAACATTATATTTATTATTTTTTACGCGCAAAGGACGGTACGTGTAGGGCGCCACGCTGCGCTCTTTTAGTCCACAAAAACACATTTCCGTAATCACCTTATAAAGGGATTACTATAAATAAAGAGGAAAAAGGAAATTAACCGCATTAGACGAGGAAAAAATCCCGTCCCCTCGCAATATGTGCGCTCCCACTGATAAAACACTTTATGTACGTGCGTTCTTCGCGCAAATGAAACAATGTGTTATTATGTATTCAGTCAGCTTGCGAAGGACACAACTTTAGGGATGTAGCGACCTTATGCGTGACGTTGACATTCTGTACCCAACACTGAATTGGTAGACGATAAGTGGGCTTGCAATCATGTAATGGTGGGTATCGCTAAGTACTCTGTAGTAAAAAACATCAGAAGTCAGTTAAAAGAAAACATTAACAAATCGATGCTGACCAATTTAGACTAATATCTTACTTGACTATGCTGAGGTTTATGTATATGGAGCAGTGATATAATTTTATTATTTACATGTAGGTAAGTTATGTTTCCCTAAAATTAAATAGCCCTGTTTTTTTTCTTATTGTCTGTGGTTCATGCAAGATCTCATTTTAGTATAATATGTCCACAGTTAAAGACAATTGTAATACGGAGTTATTTTACTTTGCTAGTTTAATACATATGTATTAAAAATAATATAAATACAAAATATAAATGTATGTTTACAATATTTCAGGAAAAGGCAAAAATAACCACAGTCGTATTAATGACGAAGCGCTTACAATATATTTTAATTGTGTCATTTTCCCACCACGAGAATCCAATAGGAACTGCCACCTACGCAACTAAATTCTATACCCCACTGACAAGACAAAAATTTCAACGTAAAAATATTTTTCATTATTTCATAGGATATTACTCACTATTCGGTCGTGTAACGAGTCCTTTAGAGGTCGTTCGGCCGTTGCAATCACGTTAAAAACTAGCGACGTGCTTACGTTATATGTACATATATCTACGTTGCTTAAGGGCGTTTTAGATGAGCCGAAATCCTTAAGGATACATAAAAATATGCGGTAGCTCCTACCCCTACGTATGTTAGCTCGGGAGGCGGTGAGTAGGGGATAAAAAAGAAAATGAGGAGTTATGTTTTTGGTAATAAAGGTCGGACGAGAGAAATCGTTTAAGACGCCGCCAAATGAGATGGAACGAATATATTTGATTATTTTTATGGCGCGGAATGGCGATACGGCCTCGGACTTAATGTTTATTTGTTTTACTAGAATTTAATGCTATATTGTTTATTGGTTCCTTTTTATAGCCACTTGTTTAATTTTCGGAGTGTAACCACCTCCGTATGTTGGCTTCGGAACATTATTTTGAATTCTGTTAAAGCATTTACGAATTTTTGTCTATCAATTGACATATTATTATTGTTTCTATAATCTGATATTATAGAAACAATATCAGATTATAGAAACAATAATACATATCTGAGTATTAAAATGTTCACATAATAAACAACAATAATAATATAAAGTTTATTCAATACTATCCCTATAAGTATGTATTTAGAAATCTATATATGTATTTTATCAGCTATCTGGTCACCATAGCACAGGTTCTGCCTAATTTGGGATCCGATAGCCGTGTGGGAGTCGTCGCAAGATATTATATATCATTATTATTATTGTAATTTAAACGTAACTGGAGAAATGTGGGGGTGTACTACACTGCTCTCCCTACCCCTTAAGGGGATTACAGGCGTGATGTTACGTTACGTTATTATTGTATATTGCATGTTTCTGCAGTAACAACTGACGAAATTGAAAGGCTTAGCTTGAACACTGTACCCGCAAAAGTGATAGGACATAAGTATAGCAAGCATTACGATAATAACAGACATACATACAGATGTCGGTTATCTAGTTATCTAGTTACTCTATAAATGCTCTTTTATATTTATCTTTCAGTTCAAGTAATTTTTATCCGTAATGATTCTCAGTTGAAGATTTGAAAGTATTCATCGCGTTAATTTATCGAATACTGTCAAAAAAAACTGGTGTATTAACCGAAAAAAAAATGTACGTACGGCGACGCGATTTACGGCGACAACAATCGAGAGAGTCGTTATTTTAATGGCTTCTGAAAAAAGGGCATGAATCAATACGAGGGACACAAAGCGTAATTTATAAGCGTATTCGTTTAATTGCAATGAGAAGTGACTCTACATTAAGGTGCTTGTTCCACTTACGCCTAAAAGAGTTTACGAGAAACAATATTGAACAATTTAAACAATTTTCTCAAGGCACTAAAATTGTTGAAAGATATCTATTAATCGTAAGTAATGAAACTATATATTTTTTTAGAAGGATAAACCTAGAAGACAGACAGATGGACCACCTGATGATATGTCCTTGTTAATAAAAGCAGCACGTCAAATGGTTCGCGACTTTTTATTTTTGTATCTCTGGAGATTTTTCAAGTAATAGCTTTTTACTTATCCGATTACACAAAATATTAAAATATACACGGATATTAAGGAGTACATAAAATGATTGATTTAAACCGATATTAGTGAATTATATATTTATTAGGAGTTAAAGCGTGTTCCTTGTTTGTATTTTCTTCTAATCGACTAAAACTACTATTTGTATGGTTAAATTTTTTAAATGTAATATATCAGTTATACATATAATTAAACTGTCATCGCTGTACGCTTTCATCGCTAGTCGCTAGCGGTCCGACAAGTGTCTAACATTGCATCCGCGTTAATTTTGTATCGGTTTTGTTACGGTAGGGTGTGTATCGATTTCATTTAAAAACGCTGATCGAAACACGAACAAAATAGTGCACATGGTGGCATTTGGTAATTTCCATACTTTTTATGATCAGATAATAATAATACTTGAGATAATTGCAAACACGGCGTCTGATTCCAAATTAGGCAATTTAATGCCTCTGTTACAGTAATCGACATTTAATGCCTCTGTTACAGTACGGACACAGAACGAATAATGCTCAATGTTTGTCCTCGGTGGGAATCGAACACACTACATCTGGCTTAGCAGTCAGGGTCTCTAACACCAAGAGTTGCGTCGAATTAATTTGATGATCGACATATACATACATAGGTAATTTTGTTAAAAAATATGTTACAGCAGTTTCTGATAGCTGACATATAACTCTATGACCATTCAATAGATTCACACATCAAAAGAACCTTGAACATAGTACTTATATTATCTGAGAAACATCGAATGAAGAATGGTCATCTCATCATAACAAAACACGAGATATTATTTTGAGAAGCGGATTACCAAAAGTACACACGACCATTCGCCAAACAGTGTCCGAGTACAAAGACGCACACACACACATCCGCAGCACCCTCGCGACACGTAATGAAGGGAGGGCACCATGATATAATGCAGTTTTTTATTGCTTACTCCTTATACCCACAGCTAAAAAAATGCCAGGCCATATCCGCGTACATTTTAACTATCACTGTGTTTTTTCGTATAGAGATAGGAAGGGTTCGGACGAGGGGGTTATCTCGTTTGCTTGATAAAAAAATTTCGTCTATTCAACATTTGCGAAAGGGCCATGAGCTTTCACAATGGACTCTAGAGAGAGGGTCAAGCAACTTTGTAAGTTTTATATCCTTTCAATATTAAAATATCATTTCGTATCTCGTTATTACCAAAATGATTAGGCTTACAATTTTTGATTAACACCGTTATTAAATCCGTCTCCAGCGAGACTGTCGCCTGTGTTTTATCGCAGGTAGCCTCTTGTTTCTGGGAAAAAAAATATTTATATCTCTTTCTATTAGAAATCCTATTGTTCGCGCGAGGGCACGTCAGCACGCGACAAAAGGAACATTAATTATAATATCCGATTAAAAAACGCCATTTAGCTGAGCGAGAAAAGTCCTTTGTTTGAGATGATTGAATTTAGAATTCTCTGCATTAGCTGTCGTCTCTAGGGAGGGAGAAGGTGCATACAAAAAAAAACCACCCATCTTCTATTTGCGTAGGCTGTTACGAATTTTTTATGGGTAACCAATGTATTTTGGAAAGTTGAGACAAGATTAAATAAAGATCAAATTACATGGGAACGTATATCCAGAGAGACAGTGAGAAACTAGGTAAGAACGAAGAGACTGCCGAAATATGAGCAACCAATTCCATAAACCACATCGGTGGAAGGAAACACGAGTTATGTCCGTACGTGCCCGCACATAGTAATTAGATATTACGTTTCCCAGCTAATCGTAACTCGCACGGGTGTTGTTTTACCCGAAAGGGAGAATAAATCACGCATACACACTGCACACCATGCTTACACCGCGACGCAATAAAAAACGACAAAAAAAAATATAACGAAACAATGTCGGAGTGCGTAACAAAAGAAATTATACAACGCACGGTTCTATCGCGAAAAAAATAGTTATGATAATAAATGAAACGCTTAAATAAAGAGCAATAATAATAGCTAACGAGAACAATACTAGCTGTTTTATGCGTGCAGGGACGAATTAAGGTTTATTTAGCGACTCGGCATAGATAAACTTTTGACAATCTCGCCCGCCGCCACCACGTGGCAGCTGTCGAGAATTTTTGGATTAATTTCGCTCTGATGAAGTACTGCATTTTAATGAGCCCTTACAAATTCGCTGTTCTGGTTTTGTAATATCAAACATTCGTTGTTACAATAAAGTCTTACGTTATAGCGTTTATAGGGAATTCATAAATGAATTTTTTTTGTTTCGAACTATAGGTATGTAAACCGTTCGAAAGCTTCGGTCGGAACTTAATAGAAGCGCGCTCTAATAGCGCTACGGTACACTCACATTTTTATAATAACGCACGCCACAGATGCACTATTAATCTCGTGCGATGTGTAGTTATTAAATCTTGGTAGAGCGGACGATGTCGTCCGACATATTATTAATGGAAGTGTATCACGGGAGCCATTAGAAACGTAATTAACATCGATCGTGGCCGTTAGAAAAAAGCTACTCGGAGTGCTTCAAGGAGGCGAGTCCCGTCACTCTCGTGACGACGAATAAAAACGTCATTAAAGATTGATCGCCCGAAGGAAGTATCATTAATATTATTCAATTAATAAAATGTAATTTCGCGAAGCAAACTCTCACCCCAAGGAGGAAAAAGCAATTAGTGGCTAGATTGCAATCCGTCAAAACAACTGCGTAAAAAAAACTACGAGTGCTCATTAAAAAAAAGGAATTCGCGAGGGGTGAATATATAAGAACTTTTTTGCATAAGACGGAGGCGCCCTCGTTTTTTAAGTTTTTTTCATAGGGTTTAAACTATGTGGGTGCACCGTAAGCGGTTTTCGTCACACTTGCGGAGTGTGCGGATTGACGAGTTTTTTTTTTTAATTGTGCTCGTAATGAGAGTTGTTATGGTTTTATGGCACAGTAATGAGCGGAGTCGCGCGGTGACATTTGCATGTTGTCGCAGGGATTTTTTTCGTCGTCACTTTTGTCGGCGAAGTTTTTTTCTCGACTTTTTTTGGACTGTTTATGGCGAGCGATATGGCTTTATTTAGTGTTTGCGGTTAAACATTTCAGAAGCTTCTTGTTTATAGCTAAGGGGTGGTTTATTGTTCTTTTATAAGTGTTTGTATGCACCGTGACCTGAATATTTTGAATATCACCCGTATAATTGATACGGGTTCGTGTTTTTGCCTTTGAAAACGGCGTAAAGGACGAAGTCAGTTTAGACTCCGTTTAGGGGGTTAAAACAAAGTGATTAGAATTAGACATTATGACAGGCCGAGCCTGTGAAATAAACAGTTCGGCTGTAGGATGGGAAAATAAACGACAGTCATCTGACGTGACGACGGGCCCGATTTGGTATTAGGAATCATTAAATTGGAAATAACGCTATATCGCCGATACACCGCTTTTCTTTTATAAATATCTCTCACGTGATGCCGGTGCCTCGTCGTGTCACGAACCTTATGGAAACGATGGAAATATTCAAATGGCGATATAAAAAAGACAAGTTAGGTAGCATTTAAAAAGCTTGTTTGATCAGCGACGAATCGTTTCTAGACATGATACACGACGGTGCAAGGCGCATCCACGTTGTCACTGTTCCAACAATATTCACATTTATTATTAAAGCAACAAGGCTTACATTGAATTATCCAGGCCGTAAAAGTAACGTGGTATACTGCAGTCTCAATGTTCGATCGCTATTGAGCTAAAATTTAAAAAATTCAAGTTACAAAGTTGGTATTATACATTTTATAACACTGTTTCACCTTTTTAATGTTCATAAGAATGTTTGTAATTACAAAAGTGTACAGAACTTTTAAGGTATTTCTTTCTAGCAATGTTTTCGAGCCATTTAGTTCAACATTGCACGAAATTCGAGAGATTAGAAAACATTTAATTTTTTTTTGTTTTATAATGCATCGTTATTTACCAATATGTTTAACGTGAATAATATGTATAAAATGGATTGAGAAATGGAAATGGAAATAAAAATTAAACTTTCACTAACAAAATCAGGCTATAAGCGTAGCGTAGTATAGCTTGTCAAAATACATGGCTTGAATATAAAATTGGTAGGCAAACAAAATGTATTAAATAGTTCTTGTACGACCTTGGTTATAGTCTTGGAAAAAAAACAGCGATTTGTTACATATTTGTAAAATACATATTATTATAAATAAAAAGCAACACATCTAGTTGACGCGCCGCCATTAATGACGAACGTATTATATAAATTCAATGTGCGACGCAAAAAACATATTTCATTATCGAATAAATTACGAACACCCTGCATTAAAATTGAAAATCGATATGAATATTCATATAAATCAACATTACCCACTTACTAACAATGGCGCATTTATCGGTGTGCAATCTATTTGCTTGTTTAATGAAATTTGTAACGCGTGCGCATTTTTGTCGCTATTTCAATTCTGTCTCGTTTCATTATTCTGCAATGCTAACGTTGAAAAGAGATGACCATATTTGAAAACGTCAGATTAACCGCCGCAGATTTTATAGGACTTGATGGAAATTTTAATGGTTTAAAAAATTACTACAATAGCCGATGTGTTGTCAATGCGTGTCGATATTATTTATTACTCGTCGTAAATAATCATCTAAACTAAATCGATTCTAAATCCCGATTTTTTTTCCCTATTTAACGATTACTATATTACTAATATTAGTTATAAATCAATTTGTTCCAACTCTTTTATGGGAGGAAATTTGAAATGTTTTAAGGCTTCACAATGCGCGAGGGTAGATTTGGATGGAAGGCAATATAACTAATACATGCTGGCTTTGAACAATTTTAATTAAGTATTGCTATGTATTTTATGTTCTCTTTTACAAAATGCTTTGTAAAGAAATCTCTAGACTCCTGTTTAGGTATCTTCATCTTTCAACAATCAACAGTAGCTTTAGGCACAACTGGCTAAAATAAAAAAAATTACGGGCACTATAATCAACCTTCTATTCTAGTTCCATACTTCATTTTTAAAATCGAAATTTATATTATACCTATATTTACGAAACAATAATATATGACGCTATTGTAGGTATTGTATAGCGTTGGAATCAATTTCATTGTATACTTTGAACTTTCAAATACTTAAAAATAATATTTTGGGCAATTTATCAATAGGTATTACAAGTATACTATTGTCCAAAACAAAAGCACAAATAGCACGGAGAGTAAAAATCTCGAAAACACAAAGATATTCGTGAACTGTATGTAACCGCATTTCGAAGGTGGCAAAGACAATGATAATTGTTCCAGGTGAAATATAGTGTTGCCACCGACAAAAGGACCGTAGGGAGAAGAAAAAAATTGGCTAAAAAAATTACATTTCTCATTGTGAGCCGGGGACCATTCACTACAGGTGGGGTGACGTGGGGCGGGCGGACAATGAGTTGTATCAATGGACGCTACCAATATTTTTTGCTTAAGAAGGCGAGTATTGAAAAAAAAAAAATGCCTCCATTAATTATTTCACAAACGATGCCCGAGCGATTCGCATTCGAAGATGATCTGATCAGTTTTCCTTTTGCAATTCATGTTTCGGTCTTGTAAATGATGTTTTATTATTATCCTCCATCTCATTAGCTTTACAAACATTTAAGATACATATGTCGAACGTTTTGGAATATGTTCGCGGTGGCCATATTAGCCACCGGGATTGTATATCTATTGGAAGAATTTCCAACATTTCTAAATAACAATAAAGTGGAACGATTGTTGCGGTCTTAGCCATTCCGCGTAGTCTGCTAAGTGACCGCAGACCTAACTGGCCGATTTGAATTCCGATACAAATGGTTTACCTATTGATACTGCGTGTTTTAAGTTTGAATAAATATATAATTTATCTGAAAAAATTTCATACATTCAGGTCGATGGAACTACTCGGTTCCGTGTTACTTTTCCATGAAATGCTCTTCATGATTCTTCAAACCAAGGGTGAATAGGCATTTACTAGGCACGCGTAAAGCATCTTAGAAAGGCAAGGTGCCCAAAATTTGAAAAATAGTTCTCAAGTCCTGTATATACATCATAAAAGTCTTGTTACGTAAGATGCTCCATTTTGCCTTTAATTTCCGATGGGAGTATTCAGCACCCAACGGTTTTAGTCAAGAAGTTGTGGGCAATATACATAATTATCTAAAAAGCTATAGAACATGACTAAAACTATTGCTATCGCGTGCCAAACTTCAAGAACACATTTGCACTATGCCGGCCCTCTTCCATAGCCAGGTGGGATCATCGGCAGACGCACAAAGGCATTTTTTGTCGTTACTATAAAAAAAAATCTGTACTAATCCAAAAAACAAAAGCTGGTTTACGTCACGGCCCTAAAATAAATAGTGCCGTTTGTTAAGGGATTACGTTCGTTCGCTAGAACCACAGTGATTGCACGTAGACAATGCCTTCAGGTAGCAATTTTGGTAAGCAAAATAACAAATTTACGATTGTGTTTACAACTGATATTCTCATTGCATTTTCGACCTAAAACTTCTTTGTATAAGATACTAACATGAATTTTAAAGCAGGAAAAGCCTTGGCTAATTTGAACATTGTATACGCGTTCCGCGAAAGACGTACCGACTGCGTGGTTCTTCATTTAAATCTAAAGAACGCTTTTGTTGAGGTAAGCCCAGTATTGTCACTGGTGATAATCCAAATTGTACCTTGAACTAATTCTGTTAGAATAATCGACTGGAAAATTGAATTTCGCTTTTCTTATCTGCATTCCAATCCATGAATTTCAATTAATGAAAATACATAGAATATTTGAAACATTAATGTTATAAAGATAAATAATAGTAAAGATTTAATCGTTCTTATTACGAATTTTATTGTTAACGGATACCATTTTATTTACGCCGTACGTTGGTATATTTTAGGTAAGGGCGTCTCTACATAATTTGGTGTTTGATTCCGTTTTCATTTTCTTGGATCCATTGACAGCCCAAGGTAGATTAATCACACTGCTTTTTAAATAACGCGATAATTTTTTGTTGTTGTTGTTGATAAAACGATATGCCTTATCTTCTTAAGATAGATAGTCAACGCAAATAGATGGACGTTCGCGGCGTTTGTCTTAGTAAAAGGTAAACAGGATATTAGAATCGTAAAGGTTCGAAAACCAATAGACACCTAGACTTAATTCCGCGAAGGTATTTGGTTTAGATAAGCTCGCTCCGAGATGTTGGTATTAGGTATCCGGGTGGATGGACTTGCAAACTAGTGATGGACGATGAAATATTAATTATCAAAGTTGACCATAATTCTACTAAAATTTTATATTAAAATGTTATATAAATTGAGGTAAAAATTGAAGTTGATATATATCTTTTTAACTAGATCTGAAATGTCTTAATGTAATTATCGACATGCATCTGGTCATTAGTCTTTCCCTAAAATGAAGCGGGTTTACACAAAGCATCGAAATGTGATTTTAATTAACACTGCGAATATAACTATTTATATCTAGTAAAATGTTCGTGCTTGTGAATAGTTTTAAATATTTGGTCCCTTTCTTTGGTATGTTGGATTATACGTAACATCACGCCTGTAATCCTCTAAGGGGTAGGCATAGGAGTGTAGTACACCTCCACAATTCACCAGTTACGTTTAAGTCCCACTATGGAA
>DWDX01002612.1:0-14869 GCA_018245675.1 Agara michaeli
AATAACGTTAGTTACCTACCCCGTTAGGGACCTGGCGTGACGGTATGTTGTTGGGGTTGTTGTTGTTACTTACAAATGCTGTTATTTAACAACCTGCTTTGCTGTTATAAAATTTAAGAGGTAAATGCTATTCGTAAGAGCGAGTTAAAATGGTAAATACTTACTTATATTTTTGTAAGTAACGTAATATACGAGAAATGTAGAATTTTTAAAATGTAAAATAGGTACTCATTGCGAAGGATTTTGGATAAACAAATTTATTAAGCATAATTCTATTATATAAAGAATAATACTATTAAAAATCAATCTATACTTTATTTAGGCGTTTCAGCATTACATAGAATCATCTAGAAGTAGTAATTGTTAATAGTTCCAGTTTATTGGAATAATAGAAGAAAATAAATCACTTATGTTTATTACACAATCGGCTAAATTATTGTCATTATTTAAATTATTGTCATACGTTTATTTTATTAAAAAATCTACAAAAAAGTCGAGATATTTTGGTTCGTATTTTAATTTGCTTAATATTAATGTATTAATTGACACATTTATGTTGAAGAATGAGATTTTCTACTAATAGTTTAAGATCCCGGTATACAACGACCTTCACCGAGCTGGTTGAAGGATAAAAACTATTTTATATCAAATTAAGTAGGTCAATTTGATATAAATTGTGATTATATGGCGAATGGGTTGACTCAAAAATTTCAGTCCAGAATATTATGATTAGTTAACAATTTAAAAATTAATCATTTTTAAACATTTCACCAGTTTGGTTAATAGACAAATTCCATGCCAATTAAAAGTATGAAACCTACAGAATATGCAAACGTTGACAATCTTTCTTCCCGTCACAACTCCTGGGTCGGCAGGCATAAACAGGTAAATCGATATTAGTAACTTAGATGAGGTTAGGTTGATCAAGCCCCGCATTTTCGAGTTCACAATTTAACACGTTATTATTTATAGTTCTATTGTTATTGAGAGGGTCATTGAGCTTTAAATAAAGCAGATTAAAACACAAACCAAAAACCTCACATAGTAAAACGGAAATTTCGTTGAGACATCTGAAGAAGGTCATCTATTTAACATATTTAATATTCATAAAGATTAATTAATTCTTTGTACAATCTAGTCTTTTAAGGATATACTAAGCTAATTAAAGCTTCTATCTTAATCAGTTTCTAATTATTTAGTTTCCACGGCTAATTTATAAATGGGTACAGGCAAAGGGAATCAATGAAATGAAATTTATATAATTGTTGACATTTTGCGGATTTGAAATGTTGCTTATGTGTGGATATCACAGTCATACCCGTAGCGCCATCTAGTGGTCAGATCTGGTAACTTAAGTAGTTTAATAGCCTGATTGCCAGTTTGGTCCACAGTGTAGCATTTTTTTAATGGCAAACACGACGACAAATGCAACAATTTTCGTTGTAGCAATATCTTTTCTTTACCAGATATTGAAACCGTGATTTTCTTCGCCTTTACCCATTACGTATTTCATTCGTTACCTTAGCATAAATATATATCCATAGATCAAATAATTTGTAAAAATCTAATAAATTCTACACGAAAAACAACATCAATAAATATAATAACATCATTAAACCCAAACAAACGTTCTTTAACATTTCATTATAACCACAAATTATACGTCATATTATAATAAATAGTATGTAAACGAATTTTAAATATATGTTAACTGTAATTAATATAATATATAGCAAATATATACCTCACATAACACTATTTTTCAATCCATTTCAAGATATTAGACTTTTGTAAACAAGAACACATTAAAATATATAATATTTTCACAACACACACATAAGATTTCAGATATTATTTCCTTTGTATAGAATGCCGGCTTCAGTTGAAGAATGGCGCTTAGGGCTATTTAAAATATACCTTGATACATATAAGGAAGTTTTTATGAAACATCTTATATTCATAATCAGTGTAACTTATAATGAAATCCGCCAAATAAATATCTCATTATTGCGGATTTTACAAGCCCCAAGCAATTGGTCAAAATATATGACATTTTATTGATTATATTTTCGTAGTAGATATGTAAGTTAAGTCATGCAAAGAATTTTGTAATGACAGATTTTCACGCGCGTAATGATTAAGGATTTTTAATTTAATATTATGATTTTTTTAAAAATTGAATTGCTTGTGCATTTCGTAGCATAATCATATGAATATATGAATAAACATATTCAATTGAAATTCAAAGAATTTATGTTATCTATTGCGGACATAAAATAATGCTCAGATTTACGTAAAGAAAAAAAATGGGTATTTTTGACTAATGGGAACTATAACTAATGCTAAGCAAGCTTCAATACATAAATAACTTCTAATTAATTAGCGACTTTAGGAATAACTTACATTTACGCGTTACTATTTAAGATTCGAATATAATTTTCAATTTATTATAAAAATCTAGAAAATGTATAAATTCACAACCTATTCATTTGTCTATGTTTATTTTAATATCTGTGATGTTGTGTCAATTTAATTTTGGTACATTTATAATTTAATTGTAGATCTAGAAGCGAATTACTCTAATTCTAATAATATTAACGTCTCTGCTCCAGGGTTTTAGGCCTTCTAATATAAATTGTATAATATTTACAGTAAATAGCTTTCGATGCAAAAAAATCGCAATCGGAGATACTAATTACAGACGAGGCTAAAGGCATGTATGCATCATCCGCACTAGCTGTCCAATGCACCACATAGAGATATTCAATATCCAATAATAGCAGAAGGTGATAGACTCTTAACAATATATTATATTAAATAAGTAAATAAACGTTGTTTGATGTCTGTAAGTCTAAGACTCAGCGATACAAAATGTCACTTGTAACTCAAGGAGTATTTTTGTACATTTGCTCGATGAAATACTGGCTTTAACACTATGACTGGCTGAACACATATACTGGAAACATCATTTAAGCTTTTAAATGCTTTTAAACTGTTCTATATGTACGTGAACAGCCAGCAGGATAAGTCATCATCATTTAAAGTTTGTACAAAGCTTACATTGAATATATAAACTTCATCATCATACACAAATCTCACTACATGACTCTCCGTAAAAAGCTAGTAATGATTTATAATACGTCAATTTGTTAATTAATGAATAGGCTTAATTGGCAGGCATAAGCTAATAAAGGCAACCTTCTATTTTTCGGACATTTGTTAACGTTTTGTATTTAAAACGATCACACGATAAGCATTATTTGGGATGATTGAAAGTAAGAGTGGATAGGCACTCGCTAGGCAACATATATCATAGACTGCATGCAGCTTACCATCAGAGAAGCTTTTACTCAATCGTACATTCAAATTTTATTGCGCACCTTAAAAAAAACCCGTTACTAATAAAGGAATTTCTTCGTAAAATAATTCAGCGAAGAGATTATCTTAAATTACTCAATATCTTGTTACATTTTATAAGGGCCTGTGCAATCGTTTTAAATAAAAACTTTGCATTCGCAAATATTCCTAAGTTTTCTATAAACATTAACTATCTACTACATATTTACATCACAACCACAAAATATAACTTAAATGAGCACTTTTATCGTAAGTTACAGACGATATTGTGTGCCAGTGGAATAGATAATACGTAGTATCAAGGGCACTATGTAATTTCACTTTGCAACGAACCAGGTTTTAGGTATTTCGAAGATATTTACAAAGGAATGCCTTAGCCCTGGTAGGAAAAGATAAATTACTTCAGTATCGTCATTGATCGAATATCTATCAGTTTTATACAAAATGTTTACATAATCATGGTTAGAATGTTTGCACAATATTTTACCACTGTTTATAGAAAATTCTGAAGATTCCAAATTGAACTAATTTATCAGTTGGTATAATTTAACGCTCAGATAAATAAATATTTTGTGGTTGAACTAACGCTCTAATAAAGCCAATTAAATTCATACTAACACATTTCTTGGCTCCATTACTATCACGTAGTTGTTATCAAATTAATTATTGTTCCCCTAAATTATTCCATAGCCTACTTAGGTTTGGCAACCATAAAAACTTTATGCGATTTGAATTTAAAAGTTACATACATCATACCTCACATGCTTACTTTAAACATACTAATTATTTAAATAATTCTTATAAACATGTTTAAGTTCACAGTAAACTTTACAACATCAACTAAATATTTCTTAACACTGATCACAAAAAAAAAATGACCAACATTAGCATTTTGATATTAATTACTTTAGATATAGAAGAAGAAAATAATTAAACTTGGTTGTAAAACGTTCATTTTATATATACAACAGCTTATATGCATAATTGAGCTATAGAAATTTCACATTAATTTCAAAGAAAAGCTAAAGATTTTCTACAGTTGCAGTAATAAATATAATTCTATTGCCTACATAACATTTATAATGTAATATTTTTCTAACTTATTGGTTACGTGGCAAATTTATTGTCAAATATTATAAAAATAATTATGCGGATTTCATTACCTTTTAATCATTTTTTTATAACAATAATGTAGTTATTACAATGTTACTGAGTGTATTTTAAAATTATTGATGATGATGAATATTAAACAGGTAATATTTCTTGAACAAATGCTACTTTTGAAAATCCGCATTTTTCGTTAACGTTAATGAAATCCGCATGATCGAATGACCCTAAACGATCCTTACCTTAGTTCTTAGGAATACTGTTATTGTCTTAACATTATTGTCATAATTAGAAAGCTCATTATAGGTAAGTAGGTAGTCCCATTATGGTTTATGAATCTCTATAAATATGCTATTAATGCATATATTTGTATCTCTTTGGAAAAACATAGTAATAGTTAGATATACTTCTAATACAACATTGATATAAAATTTCAGGATAATAATTTTATTTAGATAAATTAAGTATTGATTTTTTTCAATAAAAATTGATAAATTATTAAAATATGACCATCTATGCTACTGTTGTACGATCAACGAAACCATACTTTTTTTTGTTAATATTTATTTTATTATTTTGATAGAAAATAATGGGTATATTACACATATATAATCTGTAAGAGTAACATTTTTAACCTAATATAAGTGTGGAATCTAATAAAATAGAGGATTAACACACTATACATATTTCACCAACCTTTCAGAAAAATAAACTGGATTGTGATTTATTGGCAACAGCAACATTTTAGAAATAGCGTCAGTTTATTGAAAATATACACTTGGAATCTAAATTTAATATTACTTAACCCAAAATCGTAAATCTTGCATCTTTGACATATCTTCTATATTATCACACCAAACACAATTATTTTTTACAATACATATCTCCGATATTCGCTGATACGTTTAATGATGTAAATTAAACATTAAAATGTTCATATAATGTAACAGTTGATATTTATTATTCAGCGCAATATTTATAGTTTTTTTTTTCACCCATTTCATTGGTCCACTGCTGGACCGGATCTCCTCTCATAGTGACTGATTCATCTTTACAGTGACTGACCGGAACTGGGGCCATGTAAATAACATTTTCTGGCGAAGCGTTAGTACAAAGTACAAATTCACCCGTATCATCGTGACAACACATGCTCCGGACATCTGTTTTCCTCTTATACATAGTACACTTGCATAATATTTCAAGGGCAATATACAGGTTTTAAATATATAAAGATAGTGGACCGCGATCATACGTTTTTAAAGTTGTAAAAATTTTAATTATACGCAAAGTTGAATAGGCTGGTGAAATATATTTCAATTCTGAATGATATATTTCTGAATAAACAAGATATGAAAGGGATATGCATACATGTATTATAATATTACGAGTATAATTCTAATTCCACGTAAATATTTGTGGTTTTTATTATATTAAAATTGTAATAAGCACAGCCATCTAATCGAGATGGATTTGATACGTAATCTTCTAATAAATAGTCTGCGTATTAAGGTATTTAAGCCCAAGGGATTCGTGTAAATCGACGACGAAATATGATGTGAAATCAAAACGGCCCCCCGACTGTACTCCGTGGAGGTATAAAAAATTCATTTCTTAATAAACCTACATGTCGTATAACAGCGTCGATTCTAAATTTGACAAACGTTACATTGTCATCCATTTTGTCTATAATTTAATCGGTAACGAAATCCGCCAGTTTCAAAAGAACAGATATAAAAAAAAATCTCTATATCTTTTTGTTGGATATCTCACACAGTCCAATTTTTGTTACAAAAGCATTCAGTCAAAGCAAGCCGTCGGTTCTCACATCAAAATCGCGTGATTATGAACAGAATTTCAATCCTATATTTACTTGGAAACATTTTACTTTTCACACTCGTAAAACACTCAGTGTAAATTACCTTCACAGGATTCATAATTCTAACCACGCGTCTACAATAACTCTATAATAAATATTGGAACGTATTGACAAATATTAAAAATCATAATAATCACGTGAACTCAGTAATGAAAAGTAGGTAAAAAAAATCCTGGTACAATTTAACGCTAGTAAAAGTCAAGAAATATTTATTTTATTACAATACGATTATTTAGAAAAATAGAATACCATTAGCTTGAAATTAAACTGATTTGTATAATAAAAATAACATATTTTTATGCACTTTTAAAAATAGAGTACATACAGAAGAAAAATATACATGTGCTAATATTCTTCTCTGCTATGGCAACGCCTAGATCATTCTCTTCTAACTAACATTATACATACAACAACATCATTCTATACGACATCTAAACATTAATCTGAGTTTCCAAGTAAATATAACATTATATACTCATTTTTTACCTTTTAGGGGATAGACTTTGTACATAATTTGGGTCCATTTCATCTAAATCCCTACCTTTTGTTTCGGGAACGAAACACACAACGAAACAAAGGCCTCCTACGCTTATAGATGCGTACAGCCAGAACGCGCCATGCAGGCCTAACGTTTGCTGAAAGTCTACAAAGGTTTTGACACCAACAAAAGCGCAAAGGTAACTAAAAGCTGTCGCCATCGCGCTTCCAAACGCTCTATACTCCAGAGGAAAAAGCTCACCGATCAAAAGCCACGATATAGGACTCATGCCCAGAGAAAAGGCTATAGTAAAAACTAAGACACACAGTAAAGGTATCCAATCGTTCTGACCGACTGTCTGATGAAACATCACATTTTGAATTCTCTGGTTCCTATGCACCTCTTCGTAATACGCATAGCTTCCAAAACCGGCCAAAGCCATTGACATTAACACTGAACTGACAATCAAGAGCGGAAGACGGCCGACCGTATCGATCAAAAGACCGGATAAGCAGGAAGCCAGCAATTGAACGAAAGACACAGCAATGGCTGCTCCGTGAGGGTTCATTCCACCGAAAGTTTTCCGAAAAATTGGCACTGCGTAGAAGGAAAACGCATGCGCTCCGGAGAATCTTTGAAACATCATCAAACCGCATGTAACCAGAATTGGTCCGAGAAGTCTATTAGCCGTCCTAATATCTAAGGAGTTAATAAATTGGCTGCTAGACATTTGGCTTTGTCGTTGGCTGAAGTTTTTGCTGGCGAGTACATTCGTTCTAATCGTTGCCAACTCCTGCGCGACGTCTGAGCTTGGTCCTCGTAACCAGAGAAGGCTTTTGTAGGCTTCTTCGTCTTTTCCGATGAGCACGAGATAGCTTGGTGTTTCTGGTATATAGAGAACGGTACAGAAGAGAAGTAACGGTGCGGCGGAGATACAGAGTGCCAGTTGTTGCCAGTCGAGGTAAGCGCCGATGGTGAAACTGAACAGCACGCCAAGATGGCCGACGATCTTCAAAACCGCGCTCAAGCATCCTCGGATATCCGGCACCGATATTTCACTGATGTACACCTGAAACGGATGAAATTTCATTTTAAATTCCTATACAAATAAACAAGTTGCATGGCGATGACATGAGACCATGGCGCTCATTAGGGGAAATATATGTTAAGTACTGGACTTTTAAGAATATCATGATGGTGAAAATCTACATCATAAATAAGAATAAGTATATATTTATTCGATTAATATACCACAACATGAATAATAAGGAGTATATTAGTTTATTTAATGCTCCGCTATTAAGAACGTATTTCCTTTACATCTGGAAAATGAATAAAGTGCACTCCTCTCCGCATCAATGTAGATTAAAAATTGGCAAATGGTAACTGGCAAGTCGCCCTATCCAATATTATAATATAGAAAAACATATATTACTTTTGTCAGATAACTATAGATTGTTCCTATTTCAAAGTAAATTGTAAAACCTCATTTGTCCCTCCCTCTTCACGTCTAATTCATTTCCTTTCGCTGAAAGTTACCCCGCGGTAGCAATGTTACAGGAATACCCGCATACATCAACTTTCAGTATCAAACTTGGTAAATAAATTAATTTTTCGTGAAACCTGTTCAAACTTCGCAACAACTTTGAAACGTGCTTATCAAAAAACGCGTGCTAATTGAATTTCTTTTACCGTTTCCTATATTAAACTTCTTAGGGTTTCGTAAAGTTTGACTGGCTTCTTGGTCCTGTGAAACCCTGACGGCTAAACTGAAAATCTTGGTCGAATCGCACCCAGGACAAACATGTCATAAAAATATCTATTTGTGTATATTTATTAGCTGTCCGGTTACCATAGCCCGCGAATTTAGTTGTCTAATTGTGAATCATCTTGCCGTTTGTGGAAATGTCTCAATTATTATTAATATAAAGATCGCACACACCGCGTGACGCGACGCGCTCCATAAGTGACCCTTAACGAGGGCCTTCGTCAAAGTTGAGAGAAGTTCGGCTCAATCAATTATGTAGAGAGTAAAAAGCTGCGAACGTTACCAACGACCGTCCTGAATTTATAATGACACTTAATGTCCCCTTACTTAGTTTTCCAGTTTATTTATTCACTGTACGATCTCTGACTATGAATAAATATAAACTATTATGTGAACTTATCATGAAAGGCCCAGTTGCTTTGTCATTTTCATCTGTCCTTCGATTAAACCAAAATTTGCCATGTATTACCCATGAAACTTGTAATGGATTCAAACAGCTTGTAATGGATTCTAGCCTCTTGTAATGGTTGAAGACCCTGACTAAACCAGAGGTCTTGCGTCAATTTCCCACCCAGGAAAAACATTTGTGTGATGGGCACATTTGTTTGGTTGGTTTGGGTATCATAAAAATATCGATCTAAATATTGTATAGTATGTTTATCAGCTGTCTGGTTACTATAGCACAAGGCCTAGTGTGGGATCAGAAGGCCGTGTTTGAGAGTGTCCCAAGATATAGTATTTTATTGTAAAAAATAAAAAAATTACAAAGGTTATCTTAAATTTTTAGATCCAGCAATTCGCAGCCTGTTTCACCGTCCGACTAGGACGATACTTGTGCGGTTTTAAGCTCATATTCAATTCGACCCTACACAGGTGAGATACCGGATACAAATAGTTCGGTCTCGCTCCCACAATCTAAGTGTTCTCAATGATTATCGAGCGTTAGTTTAGTTCTCTTTGCAATTTGGTCTTTGTTATATTAATTTGCGTATTTTATTTAATGGTAGACAAGTTTTATTTGTGCTATGTTATTGTTTTCGGTTCTAAAGGAAAACTATATAATATTGTTATAAAAAAGGCTTTTGGAGGAGACGATGGAAAATAATATCAGGTAGTTTCATGGAGCGGTACTGGTCACTTTTGGTAAAGAAATTATTGATAAACCGTAAGCAATCTACTGAAACATGTATTTAACAGAGGTTTACACTGTTTAATCTACACTACGCTCTGGAGACGAAACGATACTTCGAACGTCCAATAGATGTCGTTATGTAGTGAACCATTAGACTAATTAATCGACGTGGAAGTAACAAAACGCATGCACACGACTATTGCATTTGAATCGCAACATTATAAAACGAAATAGGGTAATATTCAGTACAATAAAAACATAGGAACAGTTGTTATCTGTATAAAGAAATGAAACACAAAGGTTTGAAACAAAGGCTTCGTCTATTATATCTCTACCTGGGCAGTTACGGGCAAATAAAAAGTACGCGAACAATGTCCTTTTCTGTGCTTATATAATGTGCATTGTAGTAATTCCTCAACCAAAGTGGCTTGGAACACTGGACTTTTTATACTGACTGCTAGCAACGGCCATAAACTTAGAATGATGTTTTAATAAACAGTTAGAAGTTGCATTCTTAGGGAACCTTCTCCACTCAAAATCTGGCAGATCCTTGGCTTTATCTGTGTGCTATATAGGTATACAACAAGGTATCCGATGACTCTTGGAAGTAACATCGAAGTAAAGTCCCTCTGATCCCGTTTTTTTTATGTCGGCAAAGGGATCCGTAGGTCAGCTGATAGTTGGTCAGCTGGTCAGTTGTCACTAAGACCCACAAACGTGATTTGCGCTATAATTAGTCATAGATTTATGACCACGACTGAAGATTAAGTTGGAAATCTAAGGTATCATAAGGTAAAGTCATCATTGAACATTTAGCATTCAGCATCACCGTTATATTTATCGTTAGGAAATCTGGACTAGCAGAACTTCCCAATAATTTTATTTAAGGCTTCGTAGGTTTGCCAAATCCGATATAGCCATCGACAGAGGAACGATAATGGGTTTGTGATAATGTTGATAAACATTTGATACAAAAAGTTTGCATTTAATGAAAAAAACATTGATTTGCCAAGAGCTAGATAGATATAGGCAAGCCTCGTTTAAGCTTTTCCGGCGTCCGGACCAATTTCACTCCGACAGTTGGGGCGTATTAGCAACTTTGTTTTATTTAGGAGTTTCCAATTGTCGCACTTCGGAGGAATAGGAGATTGGAAATGCTGCATTTTGATACAAGTTGGGTAATAGTTCATTTTCGTTCAAGATACGATAATTAAGCCACGTGTTTTATTGACAGTATCAAACTTTTATTAAATATAATAAAACTTAATACTGTTCTAGCCATTTAGCAGTCCTTGCATTGCTATTTTCTTATTTAAAGATTTTGGTTGGTATTAAAACGTACTCAAAGCAAAGCATTTACAAAGGATCTGATTGCAACATCAACTTGAATTCGATTTAAGGATCTTCAGAGTTCAGCGACCCCTTAACACTAAATATGTGAGGTGAGCAACCTCGGTTGCTACTTCTATATCATAACATATTTCCTCTTCATCGCTGCTATTATAGCAAGATCTTTATTGATAAATCAGGGAAACTTTATTCGGATTGTACACAGTCGTATTTAACACAACGCGCATTCTAAAATCGACTTTAATATTAATTTGGTAAGGTTGAAATTTACATGGCTCGTATACGCTTTCAGCTTTAAGACGATAATTGTTTTGCACATTTATTGTACTGTCTGGTAATTTATTAAATAAGCGCTTACTATGGCCGTTTTATTTCGCTTCTTTTGTTCCAGTGAAATGCTTATAGAACAATCATCTTAAAATATCAATCAAAGTCAATATCAATTAATCATTAAGATTACCTTTTCTATCTTTGTTCTGCTGTAGTGGATTTTATCTAACATTCAGCTCTATTATACCCACCGATATTCAGATTACTATATATTATCAGTCATATCACACCCGAAATGTGGATTTTAATGCGTTAAAAATTGCCACTTCGTTTCCGTTATCCAAAGCCTCAGCCTACTTTATGCAACTCAACGCGATTTAGCTAAGTCTGAAGAATAATGTTCCATTAAAAGTAACTTTATAGAATTCTGACGATTTGTACCAGCGGTGGTCAAAATAATTGCTTTTGTTCGACGGATGGGATGACGCTTTTGTAACTCAGCTTCGAATTAGGGTCAAGTGGAAACTGATGCGATGTCTGGTGTGCGATTGTATTAGGAAATCCGTGCCGATTGTTGTTTGCCAGATTGTTTCAGGGTTCGGAGAAATCATGAAATACGTGGCGTTAACCTGGTACGAAATATGGATTTGGTTGTACATCATGAAGATTAAACACAATAATGAATTTTGTTTTGTGGAAATTGTTTATAGCTATGACATATACAGGAATCAGAACTTATCCTGAAAACACCAGATCGTGGTAAATAAGGATTTGGTTGTTGTGGTCCGTCTAAATAATGAATTGAGTAACAAAATCTAAAACTGCCTTTGCTGCTTACTTTATAACCTTCTTAAAATAGATTCATGACCGATACATAAGACGGTATCAAAGAGCTTAAATGTAATGTCGCCGTCTTTCCTGCATAATTAATTGAATTTTGCTTCGTCTTGTATTTATATTTCGAAATTCAACGTGAACCCTGTCTCCATTTTCATAAATATAAAATTGAGAATCGTTATGACAACAGAATAACTGTATGTGCCGTGAAATCGTACCTGGGAGAGCATTGTGAGAATAGAACAACAGAAACCACCCAGGAAAGCAGTGATGCACATCATTCTCACGGACGTAGCCAGGACCGTGAGGAGCCACGAGATGCTGCACGGAGCTGCAGCCAGCGACAGCACCCGCCGCCGCCCGTGCCGCATCGCAGCACCCCCAGCCATGCCGCCGAATAGCGCTCCTGGAAATCATGATATAATGTAACTCTCTACGCATAAGTTGAAGGAAAACATCGAAAAGTTTGTAATGTTTCTGTAGTGTGAAACGTCTGCCAATCCGTACTTGGCCAGCGTGTGTGACTGAAGCCTAAAACTCTCTCACTATAAGAGGAAACCAGAGTCCAGCAGTGGACCATAAAGCTGTCGAAAAAAGAAGCACAAGGTTCCGATATCCTACATTCGGATATAAAACTTATAATCACAGAGGATCGTCTATTTGATAGTCTTGTACATAAGCTGCGTCTGTAGGATTCGTTCTGAATATTCATGTCTACCTTGAATATATTTTAAGTGAGACGTTAAGTAGGAGTAGGCGTAATTCCAACAAAGGAATATGTGTACAAGGGTTCTTAATGATACCTTTAATGTCATCATTAAAGGGAGTCGTAAAATTCCACGTTTATTTATCACTCGCTGCTAATACTCTCATTAAGATGCTTTTAAAGTGTCAAGTGATTTTCTTTAAAGCGTCACGCTGCGACTTAAGTAAGAAGTTACTAATTGACTGGATTAATGGCAGTAACCATGGATTACTTTGATCAATCGCTTTTCCCTGATACTCTTCTTCTATCGGACTGCGGAGTATGGTCTTCGAAGTCTGGTGTATACTTCACCCCCCTGTCTTAATGCTGTTTGAATTGATCTTAATATTGTTTTTAAATACGTCAAAAGTGTTAGCACCCATTTTCAAAGTTTCGTCCTTCTTCTTAAAGAATCATGACTTACAATTTAAACCTGATAAATGATTGACGATTTATCTAATGACAATGCCTATTAGATCTATAATCACTTAGTATCTCTCCGTTCGTCCCTTTTTGGTTTTTCCTCTACCATATTTTCATTTCTTGTTAATTATTCTAGATGTTTTATTTTAGTGTTATTGAATAAGCCACGTTTACTACAGGTTTATTGACTGCTTTTATAGATGCGTTTTCATTAAAAGATATGAAATCTACTATTTATTTCCAGTCGTATTTTACATTTATTAGAATAAAGTTCAGCGCAATAGCTTTTTCTATTTCACATAGATTCTTATCTATGCTACCATGAAAATCAATTTTAAAAAAGTGCGTATAACTTCTACGTTTCTCAGTCAACGGATAGGTAGATCAACTTTGGGATCTCGAATTCTGTCGCAACTTCAAGAATCATATATAGATACTACTACAAATAAAAATTGATCTCCAACCTAAATAATACTGAAGGAATGGCGAAATTTATTTTACACACGAGACACAGACGCGTCACGGCCTACTTGACAGATCGAGTGACCGAGAGGATCGTTCTATCAATAAAAGTGACGACGCCGATGTACGAACGTTCGCCGAGAACCGGTTATGGTTATGGTCATGAGCCGTGACGTTATGCGCCCGATGCGCGTCTCCGACCGTCCTCGTGAACGTTCTATCAATAAAATTGATGTCGCCGATCTACGAACGTTTATTGAGGAGCGGTTGATGGCTGCGTGCCGTGACCCGATGCGCCCGAAACACGTGGAACCTTTTACGGCTTTCAAATTGATGTTGAATATTTCCGTGTTGTTTTCGAAGTTTTGAAAGCGTTCTGGTTTCATAGCAACCATTCGTGTTCGTGTTATATTGTAGAGCCAAAGACCGGCGATCTACCGGCTTTTGCCCGCCACTTCGTCCGCGTGAACATTTGTCTACTGATCTTCTGTAAAGCACCATGAATTATTACATATACAGACACATGCTAACAACAACAAGACAAATAACACATGCTGATTTCAAAATAAATACTTCATTATATATACAATTTTACAGACATAACATCTACTGACGCTCATCACTCAAGCCTATGTACTTGGTGAAAATCGAATCCGTTACCCCTAGTTCAGCAGTCCGGGCTACTTTACCACTAGACCACCAGGCAATACATATACATAATACGTAAAACATGTAAAACTAGTAGATAAATGTCTAACAATGTTTCAAAGACGCTGAAATATAATTAACAGTAGTCCATTTTCGTTCACGATCGATATATTTATTCCGCTTACATTTCGTTCGCTATCGTGACGAATCGCTCGGGAAAGGTATTATTGCTGCTTGGAAATTAACGGTTATTGCTTTTTATTACCGTTTACCGTTTTATTGTTGAGATTAAAAGGCATTCGGCTCTTTCTCTAATATTTCAACGTTTACAAAGTGATTCTACTACGTCATCGTCTCACGCTGCGACGCTGGTCGCGCGTGGGGAATACGGGCCTCGAGGCTTTCCTCTCTACCCG
>DWDX01002613.1:0-14865 GCA_018245675.1 Agara michaeli
GACCTCGCCGGCGAGGTCGGTGTATGAGCAATGTGGGGTTGTTGTGTAGTGTCTGGGAGGGAGATGAGTCCTCCGGAGGGGTTTTGTTTGCCATGGGTGATTATATTAGAATTGTCTTTAATGTATTTTACATATTTTACAGTGAAATTCGCAATGAATTATAGCCTCGAGTCCGAAACTATGGATAACACATATAGCTCAATCCATCGGCCGCAGTGAAGCAATCATCACAACGGGTCCCTAAATGGGTAGAGAGACAACTCAGTGCCAAACTTCTATACCCCTACAGACAGCTAGGGGTCTGGACACGGGCTCGTCGAAGGTCAATGAGTGTAGTCGTTTGTTACTTTTCAAATAAGTAGTGAGCGTTCACCGAGCCACTTAACGCTGCGGACGGCGGGCGCGCCCGGCACCACGACGCGCAGCGGGCGGCCGTGGTCGGGCGGCAGCGGCGCGCCGTTCATGTGCGTGGCTAGCACGATGTGCGCGTTGCGGTCCAGCGCCATGCTCAGCGGGATGGACGTGCTGAAGTTCACGCCCGTCGCGTCTACGTCTGCGCCTGTGAACTGGACCGTCGAACATGAAGGTTTTATAACGGCAGCCACATGTCATATATTTGTGTTGAATATATACATTGAAGTTATGTCAAATATTTATCGTGGTCATTTTCAATTAAATTCAATACACAATGCACATGACCGACGGCGCCGCTATTAACCCATATCTCCGGCGATCCGCATTAGAGTTGCTGCAGAGACTCGAGCTCAGAAGTGGGACAAACAAAGACTTCCATCCAATCAACAATAAGTAAACACTTACAATAACATGTTTCCCCTCCGTGTCGTCCTCGTCTACGCCGCAATGCAGCAGTACGTCTCGTAGGAGCACTCCGGACCACACGGCGTTGCTAATGGCTCCAGTGGTCCAGCTCAAGCCCTTGACCGGTTTCACCTGCTTGAAGATACATTTGGATCGTTGTAGGTGCAGTACGTTGGATTTAAAAGTTCAAAAATGTTATCTCATAAACCCTTCGCACATTTCTCAAGACGGCGTACACTGATCGCTGAACTAAACGTAATAGATTCGGGTCCGCTGCTACGAGGTACTAATCGTCGATTATAGGACACTCAGTACAGTACCACAGGTGAACGAGCAACCGGTCTAGTAACCGAGCCGGTGTCGATAGCGTGGGTACCTTGTCCATTTCGCTGCGGCGGTTGCCGGCGCACATGAGCGCGGCGCGCAGCGACACCGGCCGGAAGCGCTGCAGCTGCTGCAGCGTGAGCCGCGTGCTGCGCTCGCGCGCGTCCCCCACCACCGTGACGCGCAGCGCGTGCGTGCGCGCGTCCAACTCTGGAACAGGCATGTGTTGACGCACGTAAAATAATTCGCTGAAAACACAACGTTCACATCTCACTTGGCTGCCGTTGGTTAATGGTAATGGGATATTAGATGATGCATTAGCTTTTGTGTTACTTATATAAATAAACACCGGTCAGTTGAATAAGTCACTTCATATCTGAATCGATACGACTCGGCGTCTGAACCATCACTCATTTACAACAATAAAATTTGGTTTTAACAAAGATAAATTGAAACTTTACTTAGCATGTCACAGTTTTTTTTTTGGAAATTTTACATTTATAAAATAAAAAACTTTTACCATTTTATCTGCAAAACAATTTTTGTATAATGAGAAACTTGTTACAGAACTTAAGTTTTAACTAAAATTGATTATCACAATTACTTAAAGCAAGACTGAATTTAATTGAAGGTATTAATTTGACCCCGTACTTACTTGGGTGTATCAAAGTGTTCTATCTGATTTTTTGGAGGTATTTCGGCATTAAAAGGTCTCGCGGTTTTTACAATAAGCCGTTTGTCTCTGATGGGCTCCATCACCCATAACTCTTCATCCGAATGGTCCACTACGTCGTCGTCGTGGAGATTGCCTGTAGCAATAGAAATAATTAAATACTACTACTGTGCACATTTTAGTCAATGATTTAAAACCGATTAATTAGATGGACCGGCTTGAAGAGGGATCAATATATTTCTAGGTGCAAGTCTTACTGGATGGAAGTTTATGTTTTCTGTTGCAAACTTCAGAGGGGCTCTATTGTTTTACACTGACTAGAAATAAATCAATCTATAATTATCTATTACTATAATATTTTGAAGGAAAAATATGTCATATCTGATGTTAAATCTGTGTAACTATGTGTAGTTTTTTTTACAATACTGTGATATTCTCGCAGGCTTGAAAATGATCTTTTTTCGTTTTATATGAATCCGTGGCATATTGGAATGGATAAATAAGCTACATACCTATCCTATAACTTTCAAGCAACGTGTACACTTCTCGAGTCTTATGCATGCCGTACACGTTCCAGAAGGGCTCTATGCTGAGTCCCGCTGCGTTGTATATCTGCTCGCCGCCGGGATGGGATGGCAGGAAGGCCGTCACATCGTACACCCCATGCTTGTAGGTAACCCAGAAACTGCTCCTAGTAGAGGCATATTGACTGAATTACAATTTTTGCAACAATGCATACAGTCATCTGATCCCAGAGCCAGACAAACCCTTTGCTGTGGTACCTAGACAATAAATAAATTACACACATAAACTTTTAAACATATCTTCAGACTGAGACGCTGAATAAACATGTATTCGTTCTAAATGGGAATCAACCTACAAGTCCGGGCCATCAAACAATGTTACACAAGCCTACCGGCCAGTGTCGGGCAAAGTCTATTATATGATGTCCTAACCTCTAAAATACCAAAATTTCTGTAAGTAAATATGTGATGTGAGCAATAAAGCAATAAAAAAAGTGTACAATACTAGCAGGACAGTGTGTTTGTAATATTTGATACATTCTCAATATAAAATACTGACTTGTCATTGTGTTTACTGACTTCCTCAGCAGTGTAAGTCGGTAAGTCAGGTCTTTTCACACCAGGCTCCACTGAATCTTCTGATGGCTGATTTGCTTGACTTGACTGGTTTTCATCTTTTTTGTCTGGAAAAATATAAATGAACACAGTTTAATTTTTTTACTCTTTATTTCATAATTTTTTTACATTTTATTTGAGACTAGGACGAGTTTGTCAGATTTATGAAATTGTTATTGGAATTCAACCATAATATATTTTTATTCTGATATCGGTAAGACTTAGGCTACAATCGTGTAATTAAATATTCACAACAATATTGTCTAAGTAGACAAAAAGCTATAGGTGTCAGTGATGCTACTCAGTTTCATGCCTTTTACATACCACAGCTGGGCATAGGTTTCTATCTCACTGTGGAAGATCTAGGGCATTCTCCAGCAATGGCTTAAGGGTGAACCAAGTTGTATGAGATTTTTATCCTACCTTAAACTTAAAGATCCATTTACTATATTCACTAATAAATATGCCAAAATGCTACTAGATAGACAATATTAGAAATGTGTGCAACAAAAATGTTGAACAGACCTGATACAGTGGATCCAACTAGTATAGCGCTGAAAACTGCACAAGTTGTATGTTTTCCATAGCTCCACTTGTAACTGTTATAATCCTCGTGACGTTGATATTGGCTGTAGACCGCTATCGATGTTAATCTATTAAATTTATTCTGTCTGATAAATGTTCTGCAAAAATAAATTGTATTATTTATTATATAAGTGAGGTGTTAATCATCATATTAAAAGACATTAAATTTTGAAATACACTCAGTTTTCTTAACTTATTCGATATGGGTAGAAATATTTCAAGTATCATTTCTATGTGACAGGATAATGAAGATACTGATTTATATTAAAACAAAACCAAAGATATTGTTGTAATGTTTAAAATTCGAACACTGATCCAAACGGCCGGCGATATAAGATTACATGAGAAAACATGGAAAAAAAAAATTTTACCTCCAGAAGACAATTTTAAACACACTCAGAGGAAATTTGTTTGAAAAAATGATACTTGCCTGAATAACAAGTTCCTTAGTGACATTTCGTATTCGCCAGCTAGTGTTTACGATAGTGGAATCGTTACACTGTTGATAAACGCGGTTACTGAATAAGCAGTTATTACAAAACAATTTAATCTTGCAATGTAACCTTGATTTGTTATCTTATCGTCAAGTTCAAACTACAATTAACTTCGGAAGATGTTAAGCTTATACACTTAATTATTAGCCAATCACGTTGGTTTTATATCATAAAAATTTATGATAACATACCTATTACCTAGTGCATTTGTTTTTGACACCTCTGGTCGTAGGAAAATTTGGCAGCATAGACATAATATCTCACACAGTATCTTCGTTTAGTGCTGTCATATCCGATTTCTTATTTCCCCGCCTATTTTATTTTATTATTTAACCACCTATTGAATATGTGAAATATTTTGTTTTATAATTATTACCGTGTATATGATAAACAAGGCTGGCTGAGTTAATTGTCGTTGCATTGGCTTTGATTTTAGTTTAGGTTCGCTTCGCTAACGTTGGCTTGATTTCCCTTAGCTTAACTTGGCTTGGCATAGCTCTACCCAGCGCATCTTCACAATGAAAAAGGCCGAAGTAAAGCCCATAGGCAGAGTGGTACGGTAGCTCGCTTAATCCCCAAAGACGATGAAGATACCGCATGGCGCATCATGGCTTGAAACGAGGTCTTACAATAATATATTTACTTACATATTAGGTAACCGTGCGTGCACTATTTTATGATAAAATTATTTACTTTGGCTTATTTGAACAGCCTAATAAGGAATGCAAGGCATAAAAAAGCAAAAACATACAAATTTTCAAACTGAACGCTTTTACTTCATCTTTACGTATATTTCATATTTTTAATTACCTAACTAAAACTATAATAACAAAAATCACTTTTTCATTGGCTTCATAGACGTCTTCGCAAATAAGTGCAATGGATCAAAAGAGAAAAAGTTGAAATAAAAAGAATTTCGATGCTTATTTAAAATAAATATTAATTGTTAGATACACTTATAAAGACGTCAACAGTAGGATATTAATGGAACTCGTTGATTGTTGAAAGGCATAGAAAGATTGCTTATTTCAAATTACTAGTGGAAAATTTGGAAATTTTACCATTAACGCGGGGAAATATACTACTAGTGGTAACATAAACTTTGAACATCAATGTCACTGCATTTTTTTAAACAATGTTGTAGATTAAATAAAGCAATAGATGATTATTTGTCAATAAATGTATATAGATAAAAACGCTGATGTTACTTAATAATACAGTTATAGGAATTATTTATATTGTCATTTGAAATTAGGTGTGTGCATCATATCGGGATTTTTCCAGGATAGTATACGTCGCATTAGCCACCATTTGCTATTAGGTTCATCTGCCAGTTTGCTAGGCCAAGTTTAAAAAGTTACATTTGCTTTCCCGGTAGCTGCTCTTTGATAAGATGGTTATTGAAGCTTACAAAGCTCTTCAGTGACATTGAAAAGTTCTGACAGGCGGTTGACCACTAGCACCTCCACTAATCTTCAATGCAACAGCTCAGGTTAATCTGTATTATATATCTCACATAATGAGCTTCACCGCGTGGTGTAGTTAGCGTGCCGCATACACATTTTGTCTGCAATGATTCTCAGACCGTTACTCCATTTCAATGTTGTATAAAATCTAATTCCCACTGGCGGTCGCATTTTTTGCAATAGATTCTAAAAGGTCGGCAGAAACTGTTATCGCGACCATCTAAATTGACCGGAAGCATCGCATCAACGCACGCAAAGGAATTCAATTAAAAACATTATTCCTTTTTTATGTCGTTCGCATAATTTTTCAGCTGAGTTGCCATTTCATGTCGAAAATTTAAATGAGAGGAGATATTATGTAACAGAAAGTATTCGAAACAGCAAGTCACAAGCAATAGCTCGCATTCTCGTTACAAAAAACCCTTTCGCAGGTAGAAATGACAATTTTTGTCTTTTTAGTTTGCCTCCGAGACATAGGCATTCAAGCAAGGTCTCACGTAGATTCCTCAGAGACTCCGAAGCCTCTGTCCTTTTAACTCAGTGGGAAAACTTTCGTAAACACTGTCCACCCTCTATATTTAATCTTTTACATGGTACCCCTTGTGAGACGTGATACATTTTCTCTTTTTGAGCAAACTGCGTCCACTTTCGGGCGGTTGACGATAAAAGAAAAGGAGATCCCTTTTGTTGCGTCCCCGGAGATCTCGTGGTGTATAACGAGTGTAAGCCACTTGCTGCATCGAAACGGTATACTGGGTCAGCGAGTGTTTAAACATTTATATCACAGCAATGCTACATTATTTTTTCGATCCTTTTGTTGGTCCACTGCTGTACCGGGTCTCCTCTCATAGTGAGAGCATTTTAGGCCACAGTCTACCGCGCTGGCCGAATGCGGATTGGTAGACTTCACACGCCTCAAAAAATATTATATACTTTATAACAACAACTCTCAGGTGTGCAGGTTTCCTCTCGATGTTTTCCTTCACCGTTTAGCGAGTGATATTTAATTTTTTAGTTATAAAACGCACGTAACGAGTCAATGATGCGTGCCAGGAGCCAACCCCAATCCCCCGGAATGCGAGTCTGAATTTCAAACTACCAGGCTATCACTGCTACATACCTAATATTAATTATCTTGGCGATCGAGCGTTGACCGAAATTATAATAAATCACTTTTTTTAACCCAAAAACACCCCAAATTTCAAATTTTCATCGATATGGTTATAGGGGTTTTCGTGAAACCCATTATAATATACCTACAAAATTTGCTCATTTTAGACTAGTTAAGTGTCAGTGAATATTGTACTGAATATTAACTCTTAAAAATATCACGAGTAAGATTATTTTAAATATCTTTAGACGTGTACCTACCTACCAACTGTGCTTACGAATAAAGTACCATTAACTTTTGATTCCAGAAATAAAAAAATCCTTTTTTACTATTGAATGAAATAAAGCATGCTAAATACGTTTGCATCGCCGCGATGATAAGATTGTTATGAGACACACACCTAACGTGTTGTGGGTATTCCATTTCACACCGTCTGCCCAGCCCAATCATCGTGTTATTGCAGACAGCATTTTTCAAAATCTGTCTACCTAACTACCTACTATAAATTATACATATTTTCTGGCAATTTTTTTTCACTAAAAATGGAATGAAGTACCTCGTATTTAATTTTTTTTATGCAAAGTATCGAACAATATGTCACACTAGCTTTTGCCCGCGACTTCGTTCACGTGGAATAGTCACATTCGGCAGTATTTGAAGTATCTCAAAATAAATTATAGCCTCTATGTTGCGAGGGCTAATAGCTATATATGTAGCAAAAAAAGTTTCATCAAAATCCGGCCAGTAGCTTTTGCGTGAAAGCCGAACAACAGACAGACAGACAGACAAAAATTTCAAAATGAATTACTTTGGCTTCTGTTACTTGTGTGACGGCCCCTATTGTTATTTTTTTAGATTTCATTCAATGTACAGCATTGAATTCTTCTACAGTATTATTATGTGTATATAGATTAAATTATTGGTATTTGTACGTAAAGTTGGTACAGAGTAATAGAATATGATTTTTTTTCAATATTTCTCAAAAATCTTTGTAAAGGAAACAATACCTACATATTTTATCAGCGATCCATTACTGTAAATCAAAAGTTTTTTCGTTTGTCATAAGTTTATTGGAGCGCATAACATTTTGATCTATTAAGTGTACATCACGTGGTGTTTAAATTTAAGAATGGCTTTGATTGCTTTTGGATCGTTAATTTACTGAAGTACTTGTACTATTTAGTAGGTAGGTACTTAAAGTGTCCAAGTGACTTTCGCAACTTAAAATTGTATCTTATTATTGTTTGTGCAAACATTGTAATGGTTTTTCATCAAATTTATATTACGTTTAGAATCATCTAAGCTAATGACGAATAAAGACAGTTATAATTGTAAATAGGTACATATTATTTTATTATTTCAATATCGCGCGGCGAACTGCGTGGCCACCGTTTAATATGGAAAACCCTTCGTTATTTGATATGTGAAATTGACAGCCATTGTGTCCTGCTGATCGGAAAATGTGTACATAGAAAATAAACGTAACGCCCGAAATGTCGTTATTATTTAACACATCTTTTTTTCCATGAATCCCTTTCAATTTACGAGCGTGATCCACAAACATAGCCCCTCCGACTTGTCCAAAAGTCGGAGTAAATAAAAAGCTCTTCCCTCTATACCTTTAATGTGGTGGGCTTAGTGATGTTTCTCTTATTTCAAATACGAAATTCAGTAACGGGAATCGAGAAAAACGAAATATTATGTCACCCTAAATCCTGAGCCTAATGGACGGTCCTACTTTGATGGCCACTAAATTGTCGTTTTAATGGTATTAAAAACATGTCGCTCTTTTTATGAGTTTCAGAAGTCGTAAACTCGTATCAAGACTACCTGATGATAAATCGTCACCTTACTCTATACATTCCATCTCGGATTAAAATATTTCCTGAAATCATTCAAAGACGTGATATTATGATGAAACATGATTGAGAAAGGCGTGAAAAGAGCTCTTCTTTAAAACTGGCAACGCATGGACAACCCCTCTGGTGTTGCACATGTCCATAGGCGACGGTGACCACTTACCACCGGGTGGTCACCATCCGCCTGTTTGCTAGGTTAACTTTATAAAAAAAAAGGAGTTAGCGGTTCATTAAATGCGGCCTTGACAAAGTTTTCCACTAACGTTTAAACTCTAACACAGTAATATGATGCCATAGGACAGTTGCTGCAAGTAGAGTTGTTGAAGTTTACGTGTCTTACCGAGTCTTGCTTAGACTCCACGTGGACGTATATAGCTAAGAATGTTTCCCATATATAAAAAAATAGCGCCTATTTCTCGTATTCGTTATCACTAACCATAGACAAAGGCTACGTATATAGAGTGGGAGTTCTAGGGTAGTAGTTTTAAATGGTCTGACAATATACTTAGGTGCTTAGTTGCTTAGTTCAGTGGATGTTGTGTAGAACGAAAAAGTTGCAACATTAATACAAATATTGCGACTGAGCGGTCAAAAGATACAGGAACTAAATAAGAAAGGAGAATTAGACGCTCTAGAATTAGAACATCTATTCAAGCTGTAGAAAATGGTCTTAGATTGGTATTAGCTAAGGTTTTCCATTTGTTTACATTACGCTCCATTGATCCTGGCAACCATTTGAAGTCGAGGATTGGATTGATTGGATTTCATTATCCCGAATATTGTAGACTTTTTAAGAGAGATAGGATATTTTAAGATATTTGGCCCTCGGTGCTTTCTGCCTACCCCTTTAGGGAGCTGGCGTGAGGTATGTTGTTGTTGATGTTGTTTTTAAGAGAGAGTATAATTTTCTTTACAAAATTTGATATTTGCTTACTTTTTTATTGCTAAACGAAACGGTACCACCACGTACCTATTGCTCCCCGCGGTCGCTCACTTCAGGGTGCTACAGTCTCGATTTGCCTGTCGATCCCATTCCTCTCACGTACGCACTCCACCGTCCCCTTATATTTTTATTGACCGTCTCAGCTTGGCAAAACGGTCGACGTTGAAAAACAGGTACATTTTAATGAAATATGGCTAGCGGTCCGCTTTCAACTAGAATGTATTAAATCTTTTTGTTTTGGAGTCACAAACAAGAACTTATCTAATCGTCGATCATTACGATCTATTGAAATTATTATTGGCGTTTAAACTATAGTAACGCATTGTTCTAGAATTGTCGAGTGGATGCGATTAAAATAAATAAAAATAGCAGATATGCAAGTCTGTGCACGTCATTTTCCATTATGTAAGTTGCTGCACGTGTGTTAAAAATTGGATTTTCGCAAGCTTCATACATCTAAACTGACAGGTCTATTACGTTAGAATCAAGTGGAAGAGTATAGTAACTATGGAACTATGGATTATTTATAGATGTGTTGTTATTGCATAGAGCTTTGTTGAAATTATTCTGATGGATGCAGGGTGCTGGGGGCGTTGGCGGCTCATTGTACGAAGTGGCGAACACAGCGATTAAAGATACGATAACAATGTATGAGTTTTTAAGTACATACATATATATGTATGAGTCTCGTCATCTAAGGCTTGTATAAAAGCTTAATTTATGTGAATACGATTTTGTTGTTAATGAAATGTGTGACGAATCTTATGATGTGATAAAAGTTTTCAATTTTCAACCTCAATTTAATTAAAATATTTTTTAATGTTTAATATTTTAAAATAGAAACGATTTTACATATACTAAACGTATTATAAAACAGTGTAATAATATAATCGTTATAGTCTTGATTTGTACATCGTCAGTAACGCAAAGCAATTGTAGTAGGCTTGGTTGCAGCTGCAGAGCCTTACAATTGTAGGTACGAGCCGGTAAAATACACTCACTTTAGTGTTCAGTAACAGTGTCCAGCTTCCTTCGTCTCGAATGTAAATTAGAATCCCAAATTTTCAGCTTTTTCCTCGTAAGCTCCAGCGAAGCCGCCCTTAAGAACTGCTAGTTAAAGAATATCCTATTTCACATTACCATCGGGAACCCTCGTTCTCTCTATGAATGTTAAGTCAGAGTAGTTTATTATGATAAGAGTACCTTGTTCGCAATGAGTATGTCTTAAGTATCAGTTGTTGGGTGAAGTATGTACGCCCTGTTACTAAGGGCACTTGAAACGTTCCACGCCAAGGAGTTTTGATATGAAGGTTTCGTTTTACAAGCGAATGATGATAGCTCTTAAGCTAGTATTTTATTTAAAAAAAACTAAGGAACGAAAGAAAATAATAAATCTATTTAGAACAGACATTTATTATTATTGGAGCATCACGCGAGGTCCTTAACGGGGTCCTTAACCATCAAAAACCAAATATCTCTATACTTACAGACCTGACATGTTGTTTATATTGCATCTCTCTAAATACATTTATTCATCCTTTTAAACTTGACAAACAACCGAAACTTGTGGAAACTCTTACAGTAAGTTGGTATGCATCATTTCAGTGTTTATATGCCGAGTGTCTAATAATATACATACAATTTATCATACATATAAGGTCGATTCAAAATCATGACTGTTAAAGTACTTAGTAGAACATTGTTTTCTTTAGTCCACCTATATACATTAAGAAAATTATCTTTTTACTTTTTTACCACAAAACTTATTTTATTTTACAGTCGGTAGAAGTTGGAAACGAGCAAGCAAGATCGTCTGCACTCGGAGACAGATGGTCTGTAGCAACTGTCCGTAATCACTTAACTTAATGGACATCTGATTAAAATAGTAAAATTAGCGTGAATTGCACAAAATTCATACCAGCACTGATATAGCCTAGTCCTTTCACTATGTAAACTACTTTAAGTATATACTTTTATTGTATAGTCTTTTATTCAATTCAATCGGTAAAGGGACCAAAATGACGCAAACATTTCTTTGAAAATAGTTATCTTTCTAAAGATGTGAAGAATATCTATTCTAAGGCTAATTTTTAAGTTAAAAAGTTTCACGGAATGACGAAACACACGAATAAAGTCACCGGCATCTTCTAGTTTCTTTCACGGGTAATACTACAATTATTTGAATGACAAAGTCACCAGTATTTTCTGGTTCGTTATAATATGTGCAAACGTACAAACAATTTCCAGGGAATTTTCAAAGTATTAACTAAGAATTGAGCATATAATCGAGCGACGCATTAGCGGCGTGCCCGAGCAAAGGGTAACCCGGGACGTGACGAGAATACCAATGACCGCGTCCGCCTCTTGAGGATCGGTGAGATTGAGATGTAAACTTACAATTAAGAAGGGTATAGACTCGTGATTAGTAATGTTTTGAAATAGTAGAAAAATGTTAATATAAATGTGCATTATTGCGTATTAATTTGGCGGTTTTGCGTTGATATGAATGTTTAAATAAATTTTAAGCTAATTTTATTCTACTTAATTAACAATCTTAATAATAATTTTAATACCTAAAATTTGCAAGCAGTAAAATGCGACATATGGACTGACTCGTTAAAATCTTTAAATGTCCTCCTATTTGTGTAAACCTTTTGTCCCTTGTCTTTGCCTTACTTTTCTTTCCTGTGTGATAAAGGTAGCAAATCAGCAGATTGCAGGAATAGGACTGTTAGTTAGTTAATATTTGTCAATAGGACTATTAGCGTGTGCAACCATAACTTACAATAAACACACTAGACTTTGAAATACAAATCACTTAAGAAATACATTTAAGTTTATGTACACACATAAATCACATTCAATCTCATCAAAATTTTTCACTCCATTTTCTCACGTTTGTTATTGAAGGAAGACGTATGTGGCATATTGTTACGCGCGCGGCAGATAAGGTAAATAAAGAGAAATGATTTATAGGCTGAAGATACAGCGAGACTGTTTGCCGCAGTGATTGATCTGACTCAAACAATTGATTGCGCACCGATCTCAAGAAATCCATGGGATATAATAAAGAAAACACAGCCCCGGGTATACGCTTGGCACTTGAAACAACGCAAGCATGGGATTTACCTTTCGTTACAACAGTTGTTTGTTCACTCTTTTATTGTTTTGGTCTCCACTCTTAGTGGGTTTTAAAACAATTGTGGATTGGCAGGTCTCATATACCTCACCGCACTGGAACAACAAAAGGGTTCAAATAGAGTTTCTAATACTCCAGGGGCGTTCGATGACCTTTTTAACCTAACAACAAGGTTTTCGAGATTCATGGATTGCATATTACCACTAAGACCATGGATGAAAACAGAATACGTCGACTTTGGCAATTTTTGGTGAATCTATGCCCAGCAGTGGACATCTGAACTGATAGTCATTAATCTACAGGAGACAGCGGGGTAGGTAAATTATATCTGTGATTAGCTACTATACTTTCTCTTCAATATCGTCTCGAATGCCCGACCTTGAAACCCGGCCGCGTGCGATGCGGGTCCACACTGCTAGAAGATTCGTTTATTTTTGTTTCGTAGCAATGTTTTTATATTCCATATTCATTAATGTAATATTACAATTTCTCAGGCTTCTCCCTCATTTTTGTTTCGATACCACCCATAATATGAGATCACCTGATAGTAAGTGAGGTGTAGGCTAAGATGATGCACGGTTGCCCAGAAAGTACCTACATGTATAATACAATAGTTAAGTACGTACATGGCTCAAAATTCTCATTATTGGAGAATATCATGGATTTATATCGTACGCAACTTTGTAAAGTCAGGTGGACCGCAGGATTTGAACCTAGATCGAAAGTCTGTGAGTGAGAACTCGTAAGCATCGCTCGAGCAATCCGCTGGGACTAGCGTCATACAGGACACTAACCAGTAAAAAGCGGTTCGTTAGCGAGCTCCCGCTGCTCACGTATACCACGTAAACTTTCCCGCGGCCTTCGGGATCGGGCGGGAGAAATTCGGCTCAACTCCGGCACAACGGCGCGCGGCGGCTCGTCGAATGTTGGTCGCAACTTTCTTAATTCGATCAACTTGGAAAGGGTGGAAAAGAAAATATATTAGATTTTCAGTTTTCGTATAATACTACTGCTGGGAATACCGAAGAATGCTAAATTTGCGAAAAATAAAAAGTCACTAGACAATTGAACGAAATATATTACTGCGGTAGGAGGACTGTGGTGGACGGTGGATAAGTATACATACATATATAGCTCGAACCTTTTGATACATGACCAGAATAAATAAAGTTTCGACCTTCGAGTCTTATTATTATTTGTTCGCCTTCGCACTATGTATTGTTTTAATTTCAGTCTCGAATTGTAAAAGGCTTTTGTTATAACATGATAAATATTAGGAATTATATTGTAGATTTTATAATATTGTGAAACGTCAATTATGTAAGCGAAATACATGTAAAAATATACTTTCTAAGCCCCGATACAAAACGTGCAGTGTTGAAACGTCGGAGGCAATATCGAGGCGAGGTCGAGTTATATAACAGTCGTAGATATTTTGTCCTTAAATGAAGACAGGGAAAGGTAAAAGTAAAACTATCCTGTACAAAATTATTAAGCTAAAGATTGCTTGGAGTTTATTGAACAGTTTTTTTATCGCAAACTTCTACAAGCGACCGTAGAAGTTAAGAGCTAGAACAGTTTGTCGATTATTTAGTGCAACCTCAAAACCTCCTACTAAGTTTCAAACGAAAGGCAACTCAGGGTGGGTTCAATTCTTCTCTACCATTAGTAAAATGATCCTTCCAACTAGCTCGGGTAAACTTCCATGTAAGGTATTCAAACGAAATATTATTCAAGAAAGGGGTAATAACAGCACGTCCTCAATACCGCAATGCATTGATGACTACTCGGATGTTACTAATGTCCATAGAAGGCGGTGATCACTTACCATCAGGTGGAAGTTGGCCTGTTTGCTAAACTTAATTATAAAAAAGCAACGTAAGGAACCTTGAAATACAATATGTACATACATGTAAGTATAAATTCCAGTTCTATTAAATCCATAGAGCAACGTGGCCCTTAACCAACAACCATATAAGAAGTATTTTTGATAAATTATAGCAATTATATTACATGGCCGCGGTGTCGTTAGCACGTCGCCAACACATCATTCGGAAACCTAAGACGGTGCGATGTTAATACATTGGTTACGTCGTACAGAGGACTTACTGCGCACAAAAAGTGAACTTCAAACGATTACTAACAAAATTTGAATAATGTACATACCATAAATATTTATATAGTATGTGTAGATGACAGCGCATGGTTAGCTAAGTGACGTTACTCGTATACTCGTATGTGTGTGTAAATTGTCATATAATAATTTAGTAATAATAGTTAATTTGTTTGTTTATTTTTTATATTGTAACTTTG
>DWDX01002614.1:0-14864 GCA_018245675.1 Agara michaeli
AATAGGCTCACCACCTATTCCATTGTGGGACTCAAACGTAACTGGTGAATTGTGGGGGTGTACTACACTCCTCTGCCCCTTAGGGGATTACAGGCGTGATGTTACGTTTTTTTACGTTTAAACATTTCAATTTTTTATGCTAGAATGTGGCTACAATACATTACCTTACAGACGTGAAATGTAATTATCGTGCTGTTTTATTTGAAGCAGTTAGCACTTATCTGTTAAGTATGTAAAACTATTACAAAACTACAAACAACAACAACCTAATACTTACGTTAAAAAACCAAATTGTCCGTTTCCAATATGTTTCCGCTTCGCTCATCACTAAAACCTCGGTCGGACTGAGGTGCGTGATTTGTATAATGAAGACCGCTGAAATAATATCGCGTTTCGTGAAATAATAACTAACAAGTGTAGAAACCGATTATTTACATTATATCATTATGCCAGTGTGTGATTCTTGGGATTTGCGTCTTAATAACTTGCAATTGTGTTGCTGTATATATTTTATGGTTTAGTGGGAAATGGGTTATTACCTTATTGTAGAACACTAAACTCTGAACTGTCATTGAGAACCGTAAGCATGCGGTATAGCCACTAACTCGCATCTATACCAGTCCGCACAGTTGCGGGACCGACATGGAACGTAAGGAGGGTCGCTGCCACATAAATCATCTGACATCAGCTGGTTAATCGTAGGCCTGGAACATGGAAACATGGAGACTTCAAGCTGAATCTTGAAGCTGATCCTCGAAGCTGAGGCGACCGTCTTCCTTTCGTTATACGTATTAGTAGACTGATGTTACAACAAAAGTCTAATAATGCATATAATAAGAAAATACATCCGATGTCAGAACACAAACAACACGTTCAGATCAACTCACATTTTCCGTTTCTATATTCCGTCTACGCTCGCGTTCTTTTATTTCTAATGTTTCGATTTCAAGAGAACCCGACGCAGCAAATTGTGAAATAAGGCTGCATTCTGGAGAGAATTTAAAAATGTATGTACTTTCTGTGAAAGAAAGGAAAATATGCTTTATTTTATCGTTACTGTACATGTACGTTTCACTTTGATGTAACCTGAACTATAATAGTGTAGTAAAGTTGTATGAGAATGATCTATGTTTCTAAATAATATACCAACAATAGTATACCTAAACAGGTTTTACGGTATACCTCTAACCGCTTAGACGATTGGTTAATGTACCTTACCGCATATCTGTTTATCGAGATGTAGCAACAATCAAATTTGGAAATTATACTTTTGGAGATAATAAAGTGGAAAAGTAAACAAAGAGGCGAACGCTCTAAAAGATTTGAGCTCGAAAGAACATCCGTGCTATCAAAAACCAGTTACAAAACAACGCGAACGTTTTCTTTTTATCTCAACAGATGGCGGTGTGCCTTAATCCCTTGCAAAGTATTAATGATCTCCTAATTGTGTAAAAACGCTCAATAATGACAGATAGTTATTCGAAGGCCCTCTCGTAGGCAGGTTACGCTTCCATTGCACTGCACGCGAATCTAGCACATGTCATGAGGAATTAGGGGTGATATACGCGTGTATATGAAGCAGATGCATGTGTGTTCGTTTGCTTCTTAAATGCCGTGCAATTTTTATATTTAATAGATAGCAATTAGCTGTTTTACTTTTAAAAAAAATACGTTTTCAACGCGACATGTCTTAAGGTTTTTTTTTTTTCACAAATCAGGCATGAAGGAAACATGAACGACTTACAGCAAATTACTAGTTGTAAAGTTGGGAATCACGTATTGTAAGACTTTGCTGAATTATAAATAAATTAAATCTAAGCAAGCCCGAGGTATAAAACTAGTTAAATAAAGGAGCTTATTAAGGTCAAGATTATATTGCACAGCTCATTTATATTTGACATTCGCTGTACCGTTCGGTGTAAAACTAACACCCACGTGAAACAACATGCCTTATAAAGCAACTTGACATCACGCTGTATATGGTAACGATCAAATTTCAACCGTAAATATCGCGTCTGATTATAATATTTAACATATTTGACCTCTGGTACTGTTGAACAATTTTATGATGTTTTCCTAGTTTATCTTCAGTTATGCAATGATAACTTTACAAAATATTTAGATGAGGATCCGAAAGTTACGCCAGGCTTTCGCACGTACACGATATGGTTTAAAGTTGGCTAGATAGATCCTTCAAACAATGACTATGTACTTTATTACTTATTGTTAACTGGTATAAAGCAGGATGCTCTTCACGATTTGTAGATGTTGGTAATCACAGTCACAAGTATAACACGACGATTAACAATAGTATTATTAGTAACATTGTAACCGACACTAACAGACCTAATCCAATAGTTTTGGTCGTTATTTTTAAGTATCTGCGGCCATTTGTCCGTTGTCTGGAAGTTAGCTGCTCTGCACATAAAAAAGGATCTAGTTGAAGTTCGAATTTTAATTCCCCTATAAAATCTTCAGTCACACGTTTTTATAACGCACTCAACAAACCACAACGTTTTCTATAACTCGAACCGTACATTATTGAAAGTCAGATATTTTCGAAGCAATAAATCTAGCGATAATGAAGGAGTCGATTCGCTCTAAACGACTTTGTGGTTCTTGTTCGTTTCTTTTTGCTCGCCAAGGTGCTCCGTCTTTCGGTTTTAATATTCAGCGGATTTTGATTTTAAATCCGTCATGATCGGTTTTAGTCTTGGTCCTGGCAGCATTAACGGATCTTTCATTTCACGTCTTACACTATTTCACGGTAGATTGAAATCTTCAAGTTTTATTAGAATACATATTACTTTGTTTCATAATAAATTTTTGATTTCAGAGTTTATGTAAACTTTACGTTGACTGGAAAGTTGTAGCAATTTATCAAAATATCAAAATGGTGTCGCTCGTTTAATGAATACTTTTGTAGTGTTTGGTTTTGTGGTTTCTATACATATTTCAATGCTTAGTATTAATGGCTTTGTCTTGTACTATCCGTGATCGTCTTAAAATTTTAACCAATTTATCCTCGTCTGTTTCAAAATGGTTCATTAGTATACTTTAACAAAAATGTCCAATGTTATTCCTGTCAACTTTTACGTCAACAATGCAGATTAGATTTCAGTTGAAAGTACCTAATAAACGTTGGAGTTTCCCCAAAAATCCACGTTACTTTATCATATCCCGTGCTCACTCTGTGGAAACTTCCAAATGTTTCCCTTTTTTGTTATTATGTATATTTTAACGTGTATTATCGTAAATTTCTTTAACGTTTCCTCTTGCAGTAACATTTTCTTTTGCCTTTTGTATGAGTAAAGAAGGTAGGTAATATTGAGGTCCTTTCGAAGATTTATTCTTGAACGAGCGGGCGCGGTACGGATGGAGACTATTATTATGGGGTATTTTGAAACTAATCATTGACTATTTGTTCCCTGCTCTTTTAATATTACCTTCACCGGTTAAAAAATGTTTTATTTATATCGATTTCATTAATTCATTACTATTAGAAAATATTTATTTATACAATATTTTTTCATGTTATTGCATTAGAAACCGCTTATATATCGTATCAATCTGAACATAAATGTAATGACTGATCATCCTGCAGTAGATAGAGAGCTCAAACAGGAAGTTATTACAAAAAGCCCTTTTCCCGTAAGCGTAGAAAATGTACAGCCTGCTGTAATTATTAAAGCTGTATTTTCTGTAATAGACGATGTCGATTTGATACAAATATAACCTGTAATTACCTTGTCCAGCTCTAATTTTATCTAAGGTATACATATAAGCGCTATCTTTGCAATAACAAATTATTTTTAAGGTACACCTGTAGAAAAAGCATGTAGTTAAACAGGTAGTGGATGGTTAATGTCCACTATTTCTAATCGAGTTCAATATCAAACATGATGCTATGTGTGTTTTAAGATAAACCGTCATTTTAAAATAACCGTTTGTCACACTGTTCAGAAAGGCAGTATGTTGATGCAGGCGTTGCTTAACAAGAGATACTGGTAAACCTATGACTTGATTAATTTTTGCAGCGATATATAATAACGAAAGTGCGCATGCATTGTTAATCGAATGATTCACTATTAAGTATTAGCTACCAATGATTTCGTCGACCGTGTAATCTAGGATTAAACGAAACTCATCAGGTGTTCTAATACTAATGAAAAATCAACTGTACGCAAAGATTCTTGAAAATTCAAGCAGAATATTATGCTTTATTGAATCACAAACATACAAACTTTGAAAATTTTCTAAGCAGCTATCACCAGCAGAAAAGCAAGGTCCAGTTCGTTGATTCAATCCTTACCCAAAAAGTGTTACTTTAAACACGTAATATCAAAGGAGAAATATAATGCTCTGTAGTACCAGAACATATAATACGAAATCGGAACGAACGGAAAACGTAGCGAAATCAAATCAGAACCGACGGAAACAAGCCATACTACAGAATACTTCATAACCTTTCTCGCGTTTGTTTAGAACGTGTACACTATTGATGCCTTGCTACGGTTCGACCGCGAAAAAACGCCCTTGCTTTTTCATTTGCCAACGCTTCGATCTTTTAATAAATTTCACAACATTCCAGTTCACGGTTTATATTTATAAAGTATTGTATTATAAAATGTATTCTTTTCATAGAAAAATATCGGTGTAACAATATAGGTGTATATATGAAACGTGTTACATATTTACGCGGTTAAAGAAATTTATTGGCACATTTGAATAAATCCCGCTACTGTCGTTCGCCTGTGAACGCACCCTTACCAGTGTATTCCACCTTTATTGCTGTAACGTTCGAAGCCAACGTTAAATTTGACTTCTTTGCATTGTATGGAACGCTTCCACACAAAACAACGCTTATTGAACGAAATCATTGTGTCAAAGGGAATATTAATTATACAATGAACATATTTCAAAGGAAGACGGTTCGTGTTGTGTTCAACATAAGGTTACATCATATAAATCTTCGAATACGAAATGTCACAAATTAAACGCACGTTTTCCGTATGATGAAACACGAGAAAGCTTCTAAGGATCCTTTTCTTTTTGTACATATGAATTTACTTATTTCTCTGACAATAACAATGTTGTTGTTACCAGTTTAAAGCGCTCTTTGTATTTAATTAGCGGTTTCATGGTTCGGAGACTTTTCGAGAATAACACTAAACGACATTAAAATTAATTAACGTTAAAGATGTACGTATAAATGTACACATTGGATTACAGAGGACGCTTTAGTTGCCTCTAACCATTATTTTTCATAAGGAGTCAATAAACCTTCGCACTACATACACACAATAGCTCCATAACCCATAAAAGACTTATCATAAACCTAAAGTCATTTTTGTTACCGTTTTTCACGCACACATAAGAATTTATAGCGAAAAATATTATAATATTCCAGTGGTTATACGCGGGAATATTCCGATATATATTGCATATAAAGTGAGGCAAGCGAAGCGAAATTTTATACGAGCCCTTCCCTGGAAGCTTCGTAATTTAAAGCAATAGGGAAGCAAGTGGTCATGGAGGTAACCACGGTCGCTCAGAGGGAGGCGCAACCGACCATGCAGTGGATGCAAAGCTATAACCGTACGTATTATTAAGTTACGCTTGTGCTCGATGTGTAGGTTAGGTAGATTGGGACGGAAACATAAAGAAAGAATTATTTTACCAAGAAGCGTAAAATACTTCACTTCATAAAAGCTGACGTAGGTACAAAAGGTAATGAGCACAGTATCTTTTACAACGTGCGATGTAATAACTTTTTACTTTGTTAGTGAAAGACTAACAGGTTGAGAGAATTCAAGGTTTTATTAAGTGTCGGCAATTGGAATTTTTTTACAGATGCATAAAAGCATAGAATTGGAAACCATTTATTGCAAGAAAATCATTAACCAATAATGCTCGTGTTACAACAAGCGGTTCCTCCAGACAGCAACTAACCATAAGATTCCGAGAGCTCACCATAAACTCTAGTAATGCACATTATTTATGCACCAGATACGGAGATAATGGAAATTTAAATATCTGGATCGGAAATATCGGAATACATGAATGGTCTCCACGTGAATGATAATACACTGACCGCACATATGGACAACAAACTATGAATAATACATCGGATACATAGTGTTATCATTTTTTTGCTTTTGAAATCTGGGTGGATACTTTCAAAATTTGGCCGGTCATTCAACCGCGGCGGCAGACGGAATCCCTACGCAAACTATAACAGCATATAACTAAATTTACTAAAGGCCAAACTTAATTTAATTTAGCTTGTTGCTTCATCAAATCTATTATTTTGATAACAATATTTTTGAATTTGATCGTTGCTAAATCCTTTGTTATTGATGAGTTTCAAAATTCGTTTTCGGATTTTATAATGTTAAATTTAATTTCTTTCTGTTCAACCTGTACATGTACACATATATCATATCAGACATCAGATCGGATTCTTCTTAGATCAATACATTATATAAAATAAAATAAAAATACTACAGTCGAATTGAGAACCTCCTCCTTTTTTGAATTCGGTTAAAAATATCAATAATATCTCTTGTAATAAAATACATTTATCACGAACACTAAATTGTAACGTAATTATAGTAATAAAAAGTAATGTCACTTTTTTGTAATTACACTTGAATGCTAATGATGGTCTTTTTTTTCAGGTAAGCGTTCATCACAAGTCATCGAATACGTGACTCAGGAGGTAACAGTTAAAGGACGTGGGCATTGGCCGAAAGAAAATCTTAATACAACTCGAATACATCGCTAAGTAACTTATTGACAAACATAATTCTCAAGACAATTATCTGATACGTTTGTTAGATGATTCTAAAAATAAAATATCAATCGAGTGTGCTGATATAACTGATTAGATACTAGTCAAAGTTATACTTTTCAAATTTCAATATATTCTGTTTGTTACAGTAACGTTGCATGATGAGCCATTGATTTTTATGATTAATGGTTTTCTTCGGCGTATTCAATCATAGGACCGGCACTAATATGAGTTCTTTATTATTCATCGGACCATCAATTACGAACACCTTGTACACCCCAAATAATGCGAGACAGTTCACCGAAAATGACACGTCCTAAGCACTTATTTCTAACGTGACACTAAACATATGAACGCATATATTTTTGTCACCTGTAAAATCATGCGCGTCTAACCGAGTCGATTTATTCTCGACGTATGTATACGTTGTACCGAAAACAGCGGGTTCAATAGCCTCATTATCAAGCTCTCGCGAATAATATATGGGACAATTTTGCGTGCGATACGAAGGAGCGATTTCGTCACATTGGCGTCACACGATCAATTATACGATAAGAATTTTCGTTTTTAGAATTAATCCGTCCAAGCTATTCACAATGTTTATGCATGTATGATACACGCCATATTTGTGTAAATCAATTCGGACGGTCTGTAGGCCGGCGTATGAACATGAATACTTTTTATAATGCCAGTCTTGTCAATAAGAGGTTAAAGGTTAATAAACTGAAGGAGGACGTTCAGTGACTTTTAATTTCACATTTAAAACAATATTCGCCAGTAGTTTAACATAATTATGTATCTCGACCGATTGATATTAGAGTCCGTGTTCCGTAAACGTTAGTAATTCTGTGTTTTGGGTTTTAGGTTTTTAACGTGCAGCCACGTCGCCGCGGCCAGGTAAATAACCTGGACTTGTCTCAAGTTGAGAGTAACCTTTCGCGACATTCGACTTGAAAACTTTTAAATCTATTTTTTACAATGACATTGAATTGCTTGTTATTCTTAATTATTATTATTTATTTGGTATTTTTATTATGCTCTGACTCTGTCTCTGTTTAGCTTTCTAGCGATTTTCTTAAGATATTTTTTTTTACTATTCAGTCAGGCTGAAAGCCTGTGTCAATGAACCGAGATTTCAATGAACTGCAAAGTAGGCTTGAAGCTAAATCCTATTGCCTTTCGGAGGTCATTAAACCTCTGATAGTTTTTGCGTTGAAATTAATGAATGCATTTCTTTTATTAATCGCACGTTTAACTGTTTAAATGAAATAAGAAATATTAATGTCGGTGCAAAGACCCCGTTTGATTTGAACAGTTTCGGGTGTAGAAGCGATCGTAAAACGTCTGCGAGAGAAGCAACACGTTTCGGCCCAGAAAATTGAACGCCGGCTGAAAGAAAAATTTTCGTAGCAACATTTTTGAGTAACGTGAAATATTATTTTCAACTAGTGCTTAGATGTGTGTAGCGTTGTTTACGACGACTGCATGGTCGTTCAAAGGAAGTTCGCTGAACTCTTTATTTACGTCGATGTAATGATTGTTTGCATTTGGTCATCGTTCAAATTTGACTGTGAAAATATCATCACTTGATTGTTTTCTTCCGTGTGGTTAGCGTTCAGTAATAAGATCAGCAAACACAGTAGACTGATTGATCGTGATTTTGATATAGACGATCGAGATAATATTCAAATAGACACTTGAGTATGATAACGGTATGTTTATATGTTAATTCAACATCGTGTTTCTTCTAAAAACATCTAACATTTTCATAACAAAAACCATTGCTTTTATTATTTTACTTACACATCTTAAAGCATACCGTTTTAGGGGTACGCATTATTTGAAAGCAAATAACGAAATCGAGCTCTCAACTTCGTCTAAATACTTAGCTGGAGCGATTATGGTATCATTAAATTCACAGAGAATGTAGTTAATACAAAACAAAAGTTCGCTTTTGATAAACTATTCCGTTTCAGTTCAGAAAATTGTACAAATACCGAGTTCTGTTCATGCAAATTTCAACGTGAATTTTCTTTGACCAAAGAAATTAGGTAATAATTTGTGGGTCGGAAGGCTTGTTTAATATTTCGTAGGCATTATAAGGTAATAATTTATCTTGGTCTAGCCTCCAATGAGTAAAGTTATTAAGTTATAAATATGTTAAATTTTCCACATTGTCTCTAGTGTTTCCATTCCGTTCCATTATTATTTATCCAGACTTCTGTGGTATTTTTGATCGAACTCCATTTTTTGATTAATCCTATATTATAAAATGCTCTTCTTTTCGAGTCTTTAATTAACTCAATACTTGATGGTGGCATATCTGTATTATTTAATACCAAAATTGTTGTTAAGATCAACGATTTCAGGCGAAGCACTCTATACGTGCCTACAGTAGTAAGTATATTGGTTTGTTGTTGGTCGACCCAGTTGCGCTAAATGCTATTATAAAGACCGATAACCTAGCATGGACCTGGGGTTTATCTGATACCGCTTGTCTATCACTTTCCTTCCACCACTCGATTCGTCTGAAATTGATCTAGTTATGTCTTTAACGCAAGCATGTTGCAATGTTGATGTAATATATTTTGTTTAATATGCTCTCATTTCTCTAAAAATAGACGAGAATAATTGGCACGATAAATACTAATCACGCGAAGAAAGATAAAGCGTCAAGATTTTAGTTAACGTTAGTCTTAAATAGACAACACCATTATTTATTTATTATATTTAATTCTTACATACCATAACGTGCGTGCGTATTGTTTGCGCTGTTCGTGTCAGATTGTCCGTGATATTTTACGTTTCCACATCTTTTGTCCTAAAAGGGTTATCAACAAACACGATCGGGTGGCAGCCAAAAAAGTGGAAATCCAGAATTTTCCGATATAACGCATAGAGCACAAGGATTAAGCCGTCCGTCGGTGTTACTACTGACCGTGCCCGCCTGTTGTGCGACGATAAACGTAGATTAAACCGGGATCGACGTCCCAGTAATCCGGCTACGAACTTGATCGGATATTTTTAATACAACGTCGCTTTAATTCCGACGGATTTTCATTGAATAACTCACCTTTTTTCGCCTACAACAACCAACTAGCACGTTCGCCTATATATTTGGTGCCGGTTTTTTACTGTCATATTCTATCGTGCATACATTACCAAAAATAGTTATTAAACTTTCATTCAATGTTGTTTCATCGGATGAATCGATATTAATAGTATTTCGTCGATTGTCTTGCGTGATTAGTTTTATTCTTTGTAGCCGGTTTCTAAAAGGAATTGTTTTTTGGACGTATCTTATCTTATCCTTAAATACTTTTCGTTTTTTAATTCGTTCATGGCAATAAAACAAATCTGAGTAAAATTTCTGCCTCTTTTTTGTATGTTTATGAAAGGTTGTGTTAATAACGGGTTCGATGGTCCGGCACTACTATTTTTAAATCCATGTCCATTCTATTTTCGGCTTCGATTGTTTTTACATCGCGTATGCTATGGTTTATTTAGTTAATGTTAGTTAGCGTTAATGGTACAATTATGACATCAAAAGATTTTACATTACACTTTGGGAATATTGGTTTTAAATGTCTGCCTACTAATAAACAACTTGTAAAACTTTTATTTCTAGGAATGTGCTTTTATGAAAGTGTCTCATGGCTTAAGTGCACGTTAAGGTGCGCGATTGGCGATGGGATCGTTCGATATATTGTTAACGATATCAGTGCGGCAATTTACTGCTCAGACCCCAATTTTGTTCTTGATTACATAGACGATGTTTAATCCTGCGTTATCTGTAGACGCAGTCGCCGTTCAATAAATGTCCTCTATCCAGCCAGAGATAAGTGTGCCAAAATTTGGAACGAGTTCTTCCGCATGAAGAAGACAATAAGGTTGATAATCGGTTTTTATATAAACAACAGTATCACGGTCAATTACTAATTGCGGACGTATTTAGTTTAACGCGTTGAGCGATTCGAACGCGTTCCGTTTTTCATTATTTAGTCGTACTAGTCGCAGTAGTCGTAATGTTGTTTTGATTGTGAAAACGAGAGAACTACATTTTCGAGTGTCTGGGTCGCTACAATTTATTTAATGAGCTTTACCGCTTCTCGCTTTTATGATATTGTTGATCCCCAATAGAAACGCTCACTGTGACTAATTTTATCACAATCGTGCCGTTCGAATACCGAAATGCCGGGAAGTAAGTAGCTATTTAATCAGTGATTATGATATAATGGAACACTAATGTCCAAACCGAGCTTACTGATAATGGAAAAAGAAAGTCTTTGTCTAATAAATATCGTGACTTGATAATCTAGGATAAACATTTATTCAAAACATAGATAAAACATTTTTGTTTACGTCTATTACGGTGGCACAGATATAGTTTATAGAATAATTTATCAATAAGGTTTTAATAACCACGAACGAACTCTTAAATGAGGCGTTTTTAAATTGATTGGACTTTGTTTTGGATTTCAATTGTATTACAATCGGAAGTGTTAATTAGTTTTTCCGACGAAATATTCTGCTGGCACAGACAAAGAATCGAAGTAAGAACATTAATCTTAAAACAGTGCAAGAGCAAATTGTTTAAAGAAACAACCATTGGGCACAGGATGAAAAAAGGAAGTATTAGCTAATGAAGTGTAAATAAACGAGAGATACAAAGCAAACTAAGGTTTGAGAATTTAACGCGACCCAACAATTTAACTCGAGTGCCTCGATGAAATCGCAAAAGTAATTCCTCCGCCTGGCAATATATCAAGAGAGCACTTAAAATTATTGACATTAGACGCGAGAAATGAAAGATACGGCTGCGTGAAGGCAAAATTATAATACGAAGATAACTTCCCAAAAGTCTCGTCGTCAAGTTCCTTATTGCTTTGTAATAACGTCCAATTTGCTGACGAGGAGATATTTGCTCGCAAACAGAAATTGATCCATCAGAGTTTGCTAAAATTGTTTTCCTCCGGATCAAGAAATGTGTTTCAATAACAGTCTATACACGCTGACTTATACGCTGTTGATGTTAGCATCTATGTACATCGTGGAAATTTTGTGTTCCAATAAAATATACCATGCCTGTATGTATGTACAGTCGTCAGAGATATAATTTATAAATAAAAATATTCCTCTTTACATTCGCTCGTCAAACTCTCAGTTAAAGTGTTTTTATTTGTGAAAAAAAATATCCTCCGTAATTTTACCATTCTTATTTCACCCAACAAGACAGCTGTGAAAGGAAAGAAAATTTCGTCGGACGCAACGGAGCGTTCGAAATTGATTTCGTCTGCCTTTTTAAAGGTCTTTCATAATTGAGAGGAAATTTTGAACCGCGATAACAAGTATTCGGTGGAACAATAAAAAGACGTAACTCAATGAATCGCGGACGTTTCGAATGACAAAAGTGCCTTACGAAAAAGGAAGTAGGCTGAAGTGGTCTGATAATGTTCGTATTAGATGTTTAACATTTGCGAGATGAAATCTTGAGCTTTATTTGTACATAATAGGTGTAGCTCAGCTTTTAGCGTTAAAAGCTTTTCCTTAAGATACTACTGTTCTCATTATGGATATTATAGTCCAGTGTTATTGGCATCGTGGAACTTTACACTAACATCTGTGTCAGATAAATTTATGGGATTTTCACTTAGATGCTTTTAATGTATATCTTTCAAATAACTTGAAGTCTTATTGTATAGCCATCAAAGTTCTAACATCTCACGTGTCGACTGGTAGTTAAGCTTGTTTTGATATATATGATAGTAGTAAACAAAACAAACCATGTATAATGTTATTGGTTACCGGGAATAGTTCAACGGTTTTAAAAGATTACCTGTTAGTGATATTGTTTAGGCCAATTGAGAGATTTTTCTTAGTCTCAATTTTAGATAATTTCGTGTCTTTGAAATATTAGTTGCTGCACAGTATCAGATGGTTACTACACGACATTGTAACTATGGCTGGCCACGACCGTTTTAGCGTTCCTCTGTCTCTACTGTAATTGTTAGAATAATAATCCCTTACATAAGATATATGTATGTACATTATTTAATATTAGATATTCCGATAAAATGTATATTATTGTAGACTATATTATATTCCAACAATGAAATTCAACTCAGTGTGGCGATTCTCGATCGCCCAATTTCTTTATATAATTGACACAATTAGTTCTGACTGAACATCATTGAAATGTAGTATTTAAACGCGGAAATATAGTTGTCTGCGTTAACTAATTATTATTTTATGTTATATTCGTAATATTGTAACCATTTTTTGTGTTTTTTCTCAATTAAATCTCCTGTTGTGTTTGTTAAGTGTTCCTATCGTTGTAATGCTACCAACACATTCCTATACATTTAAAGTAAAATTCGACGTACTGCTATTGATTCGAAACATTTCATCACATTCAATGTAACGGTAGAATGTAGCTAGTTCTGTCTGGTTGTCTATACATATTATAGTTAGGTGCATACGTGTTTATTGCACTGCGGTAGCTATATTTCGTGGAGCGGTCTCCGAAACCCCTATTTACGCCCAGGTATCGTAACAGAGCGAAGTTTTTATGTGTATGTTTTGTATTATTTCTGTGAAATTGGATGCAGCACATCTGGTGCAGGTTGGCCCAGGCCGGGGCCGCTTTTATTGCGATGTTATGACTGCAATTCCAATGCCCGGGCCGCACTGTGCCTTTTTTACTTATTTCATTTATTAACGCACCGTGTTCGGTCGCGGAGAATTAAATTTCGTACTCGCGTGCGGTTTGTTTGTTCCGCACTCAATATAAATGAATTAAAAGCGACGCTCGGTTTTAGTGGAAAATTTTTATGATGAACTACGGCCTTGTTAAGTCCTAAAACGAGCGTTGGGTCAGTTAAGTCTATTACGTCGGCGCATTCCGTTCCATATTCATATTCCCTTTGAAAATTTTCATTCACGAAAACTAGATTAAAATTGCGGCCATCTATGTAGGTATATCAGCTTTTGTTTTAATCTTTTAAACGGATTTACACATTTTGTTGACGCTAGTTTATTCATTGTGTGAAAGTTTTACTTTTCTCCTAATTCTATGGAATGTTTCAGTGAATTTAGAAATCGAGAGTTTCCATTTGAAGCATCTGCGCATTCCCACGCAAAAAGTCTTAACGCAAGCATCCCTCTGCCACCATTGATTGATTGTCAGTTAGTGCCAATACTTGATGCACGATGCGTTCTACCTCACTCACAGTTCTATATAAGAGCCATTCAATATCAGCTAGACTGCGCGTTTGAAATTTTATTCACAAATAACTTCTATCAAACAATACTCCATTTCCTATTTGCTTCGTCGCTATTCTCATTCCCTGTATCAATTTCGATGTTTAGAAGCAGTAATATTTCAGGGGCCGCCTAAAATGATTGGGCGGAAGCCTTTTTGACGGCGGGAACGTTCGAGCGATTTCATTTTTCAAAGTATCGCCGTAAGAGACGGGAGACGCCCGTCGAGGTTCGCTAGGGACAGCATATTAAACTTTTTATTGCATGTGAAGTTTTCATCCAGTTGCCTTTATCGGGCACCTGGTGCTTGTGAGTGCTTGTCGCACCTGCTGCGTAAATGATTCGAGCGTAATTGCCGTTTTATGTAATTGAAATGAAATGTTTCATATGCGTTTTTATAGTGACTGTTAATTTTATTTGTTGCAGCAACAGTAATTATTATATGACAAATCAAATTATAGGTTATAAACGAAACAGTTTCTTTTTATTCACTTCAAAGCGCTTTATATAGCTTTTTTAAGTACAATAGGCGTATTAAATAATAGCCCTACACTGTTTCAATGGTTGGCAGCCCTATTCGTGTGGCACTATTTGACTGTAAGATGTAATACAACCGTGTACACTACGCTTTATTAAATTTTAACGAGATTGCATTCATTGTGATGTGGTGGTTGGTTGCAGCCTATTAGTAATTATAATATGGACTTTATTGCTTATTCCTTATAGGGTGACTGTAACAACAACAACAACATACCGTCACGCCAGGTCCCGAACGGGGTAGGCAGAAAGCACCGAGTGCCAAATATCTCTG
>DWDX01002615.1:0-14863 GCA_018245675.1 Agara michaeli
GAAACGATGATTTCTCATTCACACGAACTTGGCCGCAGTACGACACGAGATCATGCGACCGACTGCGTGCTCAGCTCGCTACACAGTGAGAATTTCACGGCACGAGCAGACCTTTACCCTTTAGCCATAATTAATTTATTTACACAACTAGTATAATTATGATAACAGATGTACGTCGCGGTTCCATTGTTCGTGCTCTACTAAGTTTAATTGATTCAGTAATGATGTGTAATGACTCATTATTCTGTTATCAACGTGCAATAATATTACGGACATCTGCATAACTGATGCGTAAGGTGATTTGACGTAATGTTACGAATATACTGTTGTTAATGATAAAATGAGAGCGATGAAGCTTTATTTGTCATATGATAAGATTTTCACAAAGTAACGTTTATATTCTTACTTTACGACCAATTGTTGTAGTTACGAAATACCTTAGGTAGTACAACATTAGATAAACATATTTATGGAATGAGGACGGCCAGATACTTAGCATTCCTGATAAATATACATTATATTACGTCGTCAATGCAACTTCCATCATAGTGATGTATATATTACTCATATTTAATATAGGTACAAGTATTTATGTCGAATACAGAAGTACTAAATTATTTTGGTAATTTTTGGGCACATTTGTAATCAAAACGATTCTTGACAGATCGGGTATTTTTTTAATAACACCGACTGTACTAGCTTGTATAACTACTTGATAGCTACAGAAGAACCGATCATCGTAGTTTAGGACATGTTTTTAACCGACTTCAAAAAAAGGAGGAGGTTCTCAATTCGTCTGTATTTTTTTTGTCATTTCTCTGGAGCTTATGGCTGACACCGCCTCCAAGAATAACAAGATACGACCTTGAATTATTTGTTTACTTTTTAGTGCAAATTAATTTGTTTCAGAATAGTTTTCCCTTTGAAGTCGGTTTTTATTTTTTTGTTAACAGTTAATTTTATATCAAATACAACGTACAATCCGATATAATGTACCTGTATTCAAAGGAAGAAACAGCGAAATTAGCAAAACCTAGTATTGCCTATTTTGTGATTCAAAATAGCCGAATTAATATTTAACTCCAATCAGGTCGTGGAACAGGACTTACCTAGTAAGGGATCAAGGCGGTCTCTGAAGCTCTTGGCGCGTGCGGCAGCGGCCGGGCCGCGGCGTGGTATCGGGGAATCCCATTCGCATCCATCGTCCTATTCAAAAAAATTGAACTGTTAATTAAATTATTACATTGTACTTACATTTTGTAATGTTTAAAATGAAACCTCATACCCAAGGAATAGCAAATAGTCAGTCAACAAATTGAAAAAAAAAAAACAAAAATAAGAATTTTGCCTAAGTAGCGTTTTTTTTTTTATTATTTAGTACATTCTATTATCACTAATAAACATCGTTTACGCTTGAAAGTGACTTACTGCTTCGTAATTGTGTTGTTCACTGGGCGGTATGAGGCCGTCCCACTGAGAACTGTCCCACGGCTCCGAGAAAACTGTACCGTCGTCGCTGGCCTGTGAGGGTATTTTATTTACATTAATTATTTATTATCACACTACAGATGGAGCCAGAATCATGTCTTGTTCAATCGCTCTATAAAAATTTATCTACTGGTTACAATTTCAGTTTCTCATTCCGGGGATTCCAATCACTTGATAACCGGTGAATGAAAACATCGTAAGGAAACCGGCACGCCCTAGAAATGTTATATATTTATTTTATAATGTTTGCTGTGTCAACTCTGCCAATTTGTACTTTAACTTCTATTTGTACGCCGTAAAAGGCAAAATATGGCTTGAACTAATAAACCTGTAACATCTTTTATGTACCCACATTTGTGGAAATAAACGTCTTGTCTTGTCTTTGTCAATTCGCACTTAGCCAGCGTAGTCTTAAAACCCTCTCAATATGAGAGGAGACCCCAGTTTCAACAGTAGAATTATGCGGATAATGGCAGTGTCAATGAAAGCATTTCGAAAAATGATTCCCTGTACCTGTTCAGATAATGGTCTGAGATCGTGCACATTGTCGTAGCAAGAAGCACGCGGAGGAGAACGAATCTCTTCCGGCAATGCGGTCGGCTCTGCATTCAATCTTAATTCAGGAAATCTGTAAATCCCAAAAAGTATCTTTGTTGTTGTTGCAAATAAATAGAAAATAATAAAATTATTAAGTAAATTGGAATCGATGTCTGAACTAACAGAAAAGGCGATACGACAAAAAATATGTTGTTGAAATATTATGCAAAATAAAAACAAATCTAAATTTCTTTACCTCTCAGCCACAACTTGATGTACCGTCAGTTGTTGTGCTCCGTCGTCTACCCCACACAGTCTGCTCTCTTGTTCGGCCAGTGATGGGAACATGCCATTTTCGCCGCTCGGGCATTCCTCGCTTTTGTCTGCAAATGAATTAATAATTATAATTTTAAACTACTTTCTATAGTAACTATGAACAAAAATATTGTTGATAACTACTGGCAAATAAAATGAAAAAAGTGCTACCATGCCCCCACCGTTAATTCCAATGTTAATGGAAGAATTATCCTTAAAAAGAATCCTTAAAAAGAATCCCGTACGTACTAAAAGCCGTCAAGAAACATTTTTAATTGGCAAAAACAAGTTTAAACGTTGAACAACAATGTTCGATAAATATCATTATGTATGCTATTAGAATATAGGAAATGAGTGAGACTCAACAAACGAGCCAGAAGAAAATTACTGTCATCGGTAAGACAATTATCAACCATTGGAAGGAAACGGCGCTCGCCCGAGTGAATTGAATTACACCGACATGAAATATTGCTGAGGTAAGGACATGAGTCTTGCTTTATTGCGAAGGATTCTAATGAAAAATGAATTACCATGTAAAGAAAATGAGGACATTACAATTCCACATGATGTCGATTTTACCAAACCCAAAATCGTGAAATGAAAAGAGACAAAATAAGCCGGTGTAGGGACGTGTAGTCTCATTATTAACACTGACTTATGAACTGCCAGCTGGAATCAACGGTCCAGGTGTGGTCGTTCTTGCCTGTTGCCTTGGTGACGCGAGGCGGTTCCACCGGTTTTGACTTCGGCTTGCTTCGGAGGGCCACCAGGTTATCCACTGAGGTTGATGTGTTGGGTGATGATGCTGCAGAGAGAGAGAGACAATATTTTATTGAAGCAAATGAAATATTTGTTGACAATACAATTAGGTACACGATAATTCACCGTTTCAATACTTACGCGACAATTCTTCTATACTATGCATATCTCGAAGTGGGTAATAAGGATGATTTTGATTGGGTGGTTCGGAATATCTTTGAGAAAGGCTTACTCCAACTCGTAGAAGTTTTCGTCTTTGAACTGGAGGCAGGGCAGCCTACGACGATAAAAAAACGGGATTTAATTACTAAACGAGCAGCATCAAAAATTTATAGATAATTCATATAATAAAATACAGACTAAGTGTTGCATAATTTCGTGTTCATTTGGGATATACTTACTTCTTTCAATGCATCTACAGGATCAGCGTAAAATGGACTTCCAGCATTATCTTTTTCAGAATCATCCCCATTAAAGTCTTTAATGCAATCATCCTCAAGTTTTACGGTTTCCATGCTCTCTGTATTATGGTTTTCTCTATTCTTGAAAGAAGCTTCTATTTCTTCAGTTAACTTTTTATTCATATTCATAACGATGTTCAGTTTGTCCGGTCTCTTTGCTACAATGTCACCTTTGCTATTAGTAGTGGCTATAAGTTCACTGGAACTATTGAAGCTCTTCTTTAAAGAACTATCAGAGAGGTTTTTCTTCTCACTAAGGCTTTCTGATGAGTTTTGTTGTATTAAGTGCATATTTTCTTTCTCTAAAATTGATTGAGTACTTTTGGCAGCATTGAGTTTTGCTGAAATGACATAAAATGATATTTTAAAATTTCTTAGGAAAACTAATAATATATATCATATTTAGAATTAGGTGAACTTACGCAGTGTATCTGGTAAAAGATCAGGCCTTTTGCTTTTCATAAGACCATTACTCATATTAATGTCATTTTCAGACTTAAGGGCAGGTTTGAATGTCGAGCAGTTATTACTTTCTGGGCCCCAAATATCTTCATAATCGCTTACTTTATCCATCAACGAGCTTCTGTAATACACACCTGGTGATTCAAGAATATCTGATTCCTGAAATAAATTTAGTTCTTTTGAAATTAATATGTTTGAATGGCAAATGATTTTATGCAAGTACAAAAGTAAAATATACGTGAATAAAAACGTGATTGTTTGGACATCGTGCGATTAGTAATGATTTTACAGCCAACAACAAAAAATATATATTATGTAATTTGATATGCACACATGCTAATTTACTATTTATAACATATAAGTATGTATATAATACAGCTTTGATAACTTATTCTTTTCAATTTACTGCTTGCTCTGCTGCTCTACAAAACAATTAAAAACTTCTTCAACCTTTACAGTTCAACCCCTACCTGATAATGCCTGGACTCCTTTCGTAGGGAGTGTTTACTCCTCCTTGATCTACCAGATGGTGTAGTGCTCGTCGTATTTGTAGTTGGGGACATAACTTTGTCTCGATCCTTACTTACGGGAGATAAAATAGTATGATTGGATGTTGGAGAAAACACATTTTTAGTCGACAAAGGGGAACTTCTAGACAACGGTGAGAAAACTTCACTTTTATTAGTCTGGCTTATGGGAGAGAAAACACCACTTTTGGATGAAATTGTGTCATTCGAAACTGGGGAATTGATTTGACTGGTCGGTGAGAATATCCCGCTGGTAACAGAATTCGTTCCATTTGGCGACACTAGTTGGTTAGGAGCAGTACTGTTACTAGACTTAGTATATGTATTAACTATAGGATCAATGGATTCCGATGTATTCGTCTGTGACTGGGATTCTATTGGAGATCCAACGTCGGTGGTATGTTGCTCGATAGTTTGCCTTTTAAAACTGCCGTGTAAACTAGCTGCCATTGCATTAACACATTCTCCTTCAGGTGACAGACGATGCATCATAGTCTATACAGGAACAGGAATAAAGTGTCAGTAAATACCTCTTACATATAACATTACATTAAATTAGTAAGATTAAATCATGTTCAAGCTATTAGCCAAATACTTAGTCGATTAACACACCAGGACATGCTGTGAACACCATGCATATGAATGCATCGGTAATAAGCCCATAATACTATTTTGTTTTATAATGGCCTTCTTACCTGCATTTCTCCATTACATTCTGTAAAACTTTTCGATGTGTTCATCATATTGAACATAGCGTCACCGCTATTATTATTCATTGTATTAGATGCAAGCGTTAGTTGCAACCGGTCACTCTGAATGCTTTCGTTTATTTGATGATGATTGTGGACTTGCGTGTTATTCACACTGAACGTGACTGTCGTCGTGACCGTTATATTTCCAGTATGTGAAGCCTTGTTAATGGGGCTAAAAGCTAGAGCCTCTGATTTGGGAGATACGGATATCTTAGAAAGAGGTGGCTTGGCCCATCGCGGAGGTGGGGGTGGCGGAGTGGTTTTAACATTGCAAATTTGGGTAGGAGAATGTTGCGTGTTGGTTGAAGGAAATGTATGAGGCTGTGTTATGTGTGCCTGTAAACAGGTGAAGCAATGATTAATATTTAATTAGAAGAAAACGACACCGAAAAGCTTTAGTGTTTAAAATATGGCAGTACGAAAACTTACGGTGCTGGTCATTAGATTTAAAGTATTTGGTGGGGTTGGTCGGGGCGCCCTGACGAATGAACCGCTAGGCTTTGCTGGAGGAGAAGGTGCTGTTTTCCCTTTGAATGTGCTGAGGTTCTGGTTCTGATTCGGTGGGGAACCTGACGTGTCTACTGGAGACATTTTCAGTACTACGTTCTGTTCATTCTCAGGGCTTAAAACCTGTTCGCGATTATTTGCTGCAGAGCCTGAAAACGTTAAGAATAATAAATAAGCTAAGTAATGAAGGTTAACATTTTGTTCATTGTCTCATTCGATCCTTTAATTATTGTAATATTAGCATTACTAGCACACTTACATGTATTGAAGCTGCTAAGACTAGATCCAGTATCAGATGGGGTCACGGCCATAGGCACAATGCCATTGGCCAGCTGGCAAGGAGAGAGCAGGTTTTGCGGGTTGTTTTTAGGATTCGCCATAGGGTATCCCCAAAACTCTTGACCCAATAACGTTAACGAGCTCAGCTGATGTCGACTTTTTGCTTCACGGAGGGCACGTGGAAGCTGAAGCTGCACTGGTAGCTCGTCACTATAAACAATGAAACAATATACATAGATAATCGACTCTCGATTTATGACCACATTACTTGGCAGTTTAATCAACTGTTACTTAAACTATATAAACATTCGTAACATAGTTACCAGCATTGTGAATAATGGGCTATGAGTTCCGGTATGTTGTCGAAGCGATTGTGAGAGGTCTCTAGACCGATGCGACCGCCTGAAGCTTGTATAAGGTAGTGTTCTATGTAGGGACCCTTATCTGCTGGCAGGCGCACACTTATCGCCATCGTGTCCGGCTGACTTGATTGGCGAACAACAAAATTCTGGAAACGACATAGTAACGGTTTACGTCCTGGTAGTGTTTGAGCCACCTCATTTCACATCCATCGGCGGATCATGGGCATTGATAGCATATTTCCAATTTACTTTTTATCAGCATTCATTTATAATGACAAAGAAGGATTTTACATAAATATGTATATTGCGTTTTTAAAAAAACGTACCCCTTCTTCCTTGCCTTGGAGTAAGTGGAAAGCACCAGCTCTCTGGATACCAGGCAGGAACCATACAGGATGTGTTCTGATAAGTCTCTCCAAAAGTCCGATGTCACATGGCGGCTGCTCCTCAGATCCGGACCCTGATGATCCGACGGAAGAACAGTCACCTCGTGCACCTTCGCCGTCCGATGATAAACTTTCGCGACTCTGAAATGGAGAAGATATTTTCTCAATTTCACACTCAACTCACTGATATATTCATACGATCATAATTCATAATACACATATATGTAGACATAACGTTACAATTCACAGTTAATTCGTTTATGGAACAGAATTAGTAGTGAAGAACTTATGTACATGGGTTTTTACATGAACAAATACTTGTAATGTATAGTCAGAAGAGAAATCTATACATACCAGAAACATGTACGATTTAAAATATCCAAGCGAAAGCTTTCAAAACAAAAAGCTCAGAATATATTTTTCCATTGAAATAATTCACGCCAGTTGGGCTCGAAAACGCCTGAAACACGTGGTGTGTACAAAACCGGCGCGCCGCGCTGCACGCTTTATTCGTGCAATGAATTTATAAATAAAAGGAAACACTTTATTGGTCTAAAACATATGCGTACTATAAATATATAGTTAAAAAGTGTAAAAATAATTGATAAAAGTTTCCTAGCTACATTAATTGACATTCTCGTGCTGGTGTTCTAAATTCAAAAATTAAATTTTGCTAGTCTATCAAAAATCGAAAATCGAACGTATTTATAAAACAGGTGAAATTATTTATGTATAAACATGCATTTAAAAGTTACACAAACAATATTTGAGAACGGTGTAGTATAGCTATATTAATCGTTCATAACAGACAGTATACGCACCGTTTAACTTATTCATCGTTAAGTTGTCTACACGATTATCAATCCAAAACGTTAAGCGGTATGATCTATTTTACCTTAACAGTAAAACGGATTGTTTAATACCGATATACGTAGAGACTAAAGCTTTAAAGCACAGAGGGAGACACGTTGCGGCTCGATTTTATACGCAAATGTGTGCACAGCCTATTAAGATTAAAGTAGAGTGAATTTTACGACGAAGGGAAATGATTTTAATATTTATTAGGTCTTCGTCCCCTTTGTGGAAGGTATTAATTTCGATTGTTTGTTATTTGTTCAGGAGAACAGGTAATCCTTGGCTTAGTTAACTAATGATTATTTTGTTTACTAAGGATGTAATTTGCTACGCGAATACAACGATTGTATACTAAAGCTCTCGGTAAATTTGACATACGCTTATATCATTCGATTGAACATTTTTTACTCTTAAACAAAGAACTTCAAAACACACTAACAATCGTACGAGTGGGGATTTTATAAAATGAGTGGAACGGAATTACACTTCTACTCGTACGCAAAGATATGTAGAAATACCAAGTTTAAGAGCAATTTAGATAATTATCTAAGTGGAAGTATCTAAATGTCTTACTGCTGAACATCGAAGCGGGAAAGCTTAGCACTCCGGATTGGATATCGTTCTAATCGGGTCCCAGGAATTAGCTAAATGCAATACTAAATGGAATGAACGCATAACAATGAGTCCAAAAAGTGTTGACTTGAACTGGTGCCTAGAAGCAATAGATACAACGAGTTAGAAGTATACACATAAAGGCGGTGCCGGAAACATCAGACGGTGCGGTGCGACAGGACTTTAAAAGCATCTGCAAGTGTAAATGTTTTCATACAACACTAGCTACACATAGATTTGTTTGTAATCTAAAAGGCCAAGGGATACATACATTCTTACATAGCTATTATATGTATAGAAGTGCGTATGTGAATGGCTCCGTTTTATTCATTTGCAAATCAAACAGATACAATGTAATTGCCGACATAAATATTCAATAGTGATATTAGGACATAATATAATAATATAACGCATTTTTTCGGAACACAAGATTACTTAGACGCGACAAATGTATGATTATGTGTTATGTACATTAATCAAAAAGGATAGGTAAATGAAATGAATACTGTGCAGACATATGTGTAGATAAATAGACACAATTCATAGCAAAATAGAAATCCTTGTTGCAAAAACGATTGTTTGTTAAATGACAGTTAACTTACCTACTAGTATCTATCTACAAATTTACCTAAGCACTGGATTAAACTACACTGAAGAGTTGAAGTTTAAAGTCATTGCCCCTTAAAATTGGAATAGTTTCCGTCTAAATTAATAATAAATATAGCTGTTACAGATTATACACTACAGCAGCGTTTGGGCAAAGTGCCCAGACGGTAGCGGCGAGATAGTGTGGGACGATCCAGTTAGTTACTTCCTATATTTTCTTTTGATTAAATTCATTGGACAACAACAGCGCAGGATTCTCTTGAGACGCTCAACTTCTGCCACTCGTTCTATTCTGGCGAAGTTCAATTATTACATTATTATTTGCATTGCATTTTACTTTACAAATTGAAAATACATTTAAAGTGCATGTATGTAAACAGTCTCATCTAAGTTATGAAACGTCTACAACCCTTAAATAAGTCCTATTGGAATTCTTCGTAATATTCAAATTGAAGACCGCTGAAAGGAATGCTTCAATAAATCCTTGTGCGACAAATTTGCACGACACACGACGGTCGCTTCGAATAGAGGAAATTCCTTATTCACACACATGGAAATATTATTACCCGATTTGCCGCAGAGGGTGCCAATGGGCGTTTGTAAAGGCGGGCAATACCGTACAATTTCATATAAAGTCACGAATCCACCTTTTTAGTTGCGTATGTTTCGTTGTTTATGCTAAAGTTATCTTCACCCTTTCTGGGCAACGGCCATCGCCCATAGATGAAAAGGATCGTAGGTGCAGAGCCGAAATAGCCTTGTCAAAATATGCTCAGTAGTAGACAGCGGGACTACTGGAATATTTTACGAATTTCATGTAGCCGCGGGCGAAAGCTTTATGTTTTAGCGACGGAGAAGTTTCTTTAATAAAAAAATAAATGGCCGTTTTGGGGAGAGACGTTAAGTATTTTAATTTGATTGCGTGTGGGGTAGTTGTAGTATATCGGGCGTTTTATTAAAACTTGAAGCGGTAGCCTCTTTAGGGACGTGCAGTTAGGGGGGACAGTCGTTTAATAGAGACAAAGTCCTCCGATGCAACTTAATGCCGTAAATTATGAACAGCGGCGTCGTGCTGTTGCGAGTTTACATTGTGGACATTCGTTACAATTAGTTTTATGACATAAAATTAGTAGAGTTAACAGGGAATTTATATTAACAAACGGAAATTTAAACGTCATATATTTCATAAACAGAACTGTCAATTTGCATTGCGATTTTAATTTCGTTAAGTTTCTATTGGTACACAATAACTCGTTAATTTACAATGTTGTTATAGTTAAGGAAGTTTATTCATAACAAAAGCTCGATTATGTTGTAAGATGTTGACGTTTAGTTGCGAACGTTCAAAACACTTTATCTGGACAACACAACCGTCTTGAGTGGCTGTGTTAAGAGCCGTTTTACGGAGGTAATAACTTTTAGCGTAGTTTATGCTCGTTCAGGGATTGTTTACGATCAAAACTTCTATAGAATCTCGTGAATGTTACTTTTATATCTCTCAAAAACTCTATTTCATAGAGTCACGCTTTATCTGTTTGTGGTGTAGAAGTAATAAATAGGATGGACGATAATTTGTGTAAAATGAATAACATATACTTGTATAAATTTTAATAGCATTAAATTTAAATAGGAGTCTGTCACATGTTCATCGAGAGGACTTAGAACCGTTTTCAATGCTGTTAACTATAATACTGTAAATATACAGTGAATAAATTATTCTTCGTATAATCATATTAAAGCATAATATGACGTCATAAAGCCTAAATTTAATGCCGATACATCTAAAATGATGTTGTGTGTAAGTTTTTTTTTCATGTTGGCAAAGGGGTAACTTTATGCCTGCCAATATAGGTATGGAAAGCAAATGCGAAATATTCCCAATAACGGCCACAGATTGTAAAATAAACAAAACCCATTGGGCATCTGCAGCCCCTGTTATTGGTCTATAAATTAATAGTCTGTGGCAAATAAACGATATATTGACCCTACATTTGCACTCGAAATCCGTAGGGAGATTACTAGATTTATTTTAAGCTTTTCTTGATATTATGCACACAGATTGTTAAGAAATTTGGATAATTATGTTAAATCATGGTGACTTTGAAAGCATACTTCTATTTTTAGAACCATAGGATGATTATACAAAACTTATATAATCACAAGCTTTCGTATAAGCAAATTAAATGCACATAGTGTTTTTTTTAATATATGCAAGGCGCTAAAAACGATGAGATAACTTTTTAATTCGCTAGCTTTTATTAGATAAATTATTTTTCATGAATCCCTTGTTCGAACGGTTTACATTCTAAAACTAACTTAAAAGCACAGTACAATAAAACATAAATACTAATATGTCTCGGGTACATAAAGTTTAAATTTCTACGTGCACTGGATACCACTAATTGTAGGCTTAGTGCTCCTCTCCAACAGAAACTTTCTCTTGGAATAGTGAGGAAGATAAATTATACAAACAAGATGTTGCGGTTTAGATAAGAGAATTGATTTTGGCTCCTTCTACCGATGTGAATATTTACTAACAATATTCCGTTCAATATTTGATTAAGTGCTATAATATTTGTTTTTTCCTTAGAGTACTATATATATGAAAGAAGTAGATATTTTCTGTAAGCTCCTAATGCATATAATAATGACACATAAAAAATTTGTTCACGTCTTTCAATGACAGAAAAAAGCATCAATATTTTATACATATGAACCGTGAACTTTATTATCAAATTATTATGTTAAAAAGTATCTATAACTTAGTAATCTGGGTGATTTTGTTTTGTGGGTAGCACAAGACTCTGGCGAACTTCTTGACCGAGATAATGAAGTGGTTTTTCATCTTGTCTTCACTTTTTCACACCGATGTGTATCTGACTATTTCCTAGAGCATTTCAGGGTTCTGTTTAAGGGTCAAATTAAAATATACTTAAACTGTGTTAGAGGTGACATCCTTCTATAATATTAAGTACATACACATTCATAAAACTTTTGCCGAGTTAATAATTTCATTTTCATTTCATTTAAATAAGTATGTAAAGATAGTACAGACTTAATTTTACGTGTGAATAACATTTATCTTCGAGATTAATAAATAATGCAGTCAGAACGATGGATGAGTTACAAGGTAGGTCAGACTCAAGAATTTGAATCGTAGCCAAAATAATACATAACATTTATAACAAACAGTGTTGCACGTTGCAGTAGCAAATAGGCGTTTGTTTTGTAACAATGAGTACCACAGATAACACATGATACTAAACTTAAAAGAAAAACGATTGTTATAATTAATAATTAAATTAAAAACTTATATTGTCTGCTAGAGTGTGAGTATTCTGATACAGTTGTTCTATTCTAATATGTTAGGACAGTAAACAACATAAATAAACATTCTTGATACAAAAATAGTATATCATTCACGTAAATAAGACATATTACTAGTGTATATAAACTTTCAGGCAAGATTAATTCAATTGATACGCTGAAAACGACACAAACAGTAATAACAACGATAGCACTCGATGCGGAATCAACTTGATACGTCTCCACTCACCCACATACGAAACCATTAAACACACGGCCAACTAATTGCAATCCAACTTGGTACATAAATCGCGCGCAACAATTTGAGACGGTGCAATATAATACGAAATCGCGGTGTTCAGCCATTGTGCTCTGAATTTAGCGCCTTGCTCGCGACGGAGGCTTTGTGCTGGATGATTCATTGCGGCATCGCGGTGGTTATTGTCACCGATAGCGAAATTAATATCCACCGTAGATTGTCGCGTTATCGCCACATAATAGAAGTGTTAAATGCCGCGAATGGGCCGAAATTAATTTTATCGTTGCGTTTGTATGTCGGCTTCCGTTTGCCTCGATTTTCGGTTATTACAAATTGATATTATTACATTTATGTTATAGGTTTGAATTGTTTGTGACTTTCCCTTTTTGTAACTGACATTTCTGAGCTTTCTATTGCAGGGTTCTGTACGAATTTTGTGTAAACGATTTTGCCAGTAAGACAATGTTATCAAATTCATAAATGATTACTATCATAACAATTATCAACTGTAATTACGATTCTTTCCATAATTACGGATAATCTTTCAAATTCAAGGCGAAGCGCAAACGGCCATTGTATGTGAGCGGCGTTTCGTGGAGGTTCAATTATATTCCGTTTGAAGTTAGCTAAACAGTACCTACTACTTCGTAACTATAAGTTAATCTAGATAATCTTCAGAATCTCTTAACAAATATTTATATATAAATGTTATAATGAAAATCCTTTAACTTGATATTAAATTGTTTAACAATTAGATAAGTAGGTAATTTCGAATCCCAAAAAGAAACAGACAGCTTTGGGGACTTTGTTTTGATAATTTTTATCTGCTGTTTATCTTACTGATATTTACGTAGCCAGGGTAATAAAGTGAGAATGCCTTAACTTAACTTAAAGACAAAGGGAATTTATTTAGAGTAGTCTGTAGTCGTTCGTCTGACCCTAGAAAAAACGTAGACGATAAAAAATAATAAGATGCAAGACAGGCTTTGAAGACACCAAACAGCTTATGGTATTACGCGGCGGAAGAAAAACGAGTGTCTTACGACCGCCGCACTAAGTAGAGAGAACATCTACTTTACTCATGTATACATAATATGGCCGATGTTATTGTTTTTAATATACAATAGAATATTGAGAATAGCGGTGAAATCTATTTTATGCTGGCCTACACAAATAATAATCGTGTAATTCATAACTGTTTACTTCCACACGACAGTCCTTATACATAAACCTCTTTCCGACTTCGAAAGTTTAAAAACGATTTTTTCAAAAAAGAACGGTGGCAAGTGTTCAGCGTGATTTTATTTAAAAGAATATAAACGACACCACTTTCAACTTCGCAGACATATTTTACGTAAATCCCTTGCACTTTCCCATTCTCGCGACGAATTTAGCGAAGGTCCCCCGTTTCAAAATTTCTTTTAAACTCCCATCGCAATCTCTTAGAAGCAGTAGCGGCAGCTGCGTTATCACCGAAACTCATAAAAATATACAACTCTTGACGTTCAGTGTAGCATAACTGTTCAGTTTTACTTCACTTCGGGAGTGAGTGCGAAGCGGTCACACGTGCTTGCGCTCACTTAATGGCAGAGACGTTTTAGCATCGAACGAGAGACACCTGCGACCCACCGAACTTTTAGAATAGGGTACCTAATTAGGTTAATGGTTACGACTTGTTAAAATGCGATTTGTTAATCAAATGTAATGTTTGAATTCCATTTAATGATAGAAATCTGTTACAGCAGGTTAACAGTTTCGACATTGAGTACATAATAAATTCTTTTATATAACCGCATCAAGCATATCTTCATTCATTGACTGTTTTTGCCTTTTATATAAATTTAAAATTGAAAATGGAATAACTCTAATAGTTTTAACGTTTCAACGGAAAACGTGAAAATATATATTTTTTTAATAGCGTCGAAACAGTGCTGAGGAATATCTCGAAACCGTCAATTGAAAAGTACAAACTTTTAACGAGCGAGAGTCGAGTGCAGACGTTAAAAAAAACCTACCACTGAAAGCTACGCGGATGCAAAAAGTTCGGGTCAAATAAAACAGTTATTACTTCGCAAACAGACTTACGGCGACCCTCTAGTTTCCTTTAAGTTCAATCAAAGAAAGCAAACATTAATGGTGGTCTTGGTAGTGACATTGGCTTGAACATTAGATATTGTGAATTGTACAGAACGAAGTAATATAAATTGAAATCACAACCATAAAAAGGGCCAACACACAGACAATCGACAACATGCAATAGCGATCAATAAAATAAACATATCTCCATATATAAATAAATATCATTGAGATGTTAATGGTACAGGATCCCTGGTACAGTTTTCATCATTTATTACTAACAAGCTGATTTTTCGTGAGTAGCTTCGTTTCGA
>DWDX01002616.1:0-14860 GCA_018245675.1 Agara michaeli
TACCAATCCGCACTTGGCCAGCGTGGTAGACTATGGCCTAAACCCCTCTCACCATGAGAGGAGACCCGGTCCAGCAGCGGACCAACAAAAGGGTCGAAAAAAAAATTACACTTATTTAGCGTATCACTTTTTAACACAGTAGAGAGATTAGCCTGAAGAGGTAATAGTATTTGTAATATACATTTAAGAGGTTTATTTATAAGTGTCGGGAAAATAGAGACCGCTATCCAATCTGCTCGCTATTCTTACGATATACGGAATATCAAAACAGCGTATCCACTCATCTTGTCCGCATCCAATACAGACACCAGCTGAACCAGTGTTGCTTCATTAGAAGCCAAGTGTATAGCAAATATTGAGGGTTTGACCAGCTCGGCCAAATGGAGTGGTCGAGAGCAAACACTCATTAGGCAGATTAATTGTGTCAGTTAATGGCGCACTTGAATAGGTTCTACGCAAACAGGAATGCTCTCACGATCGTTTGAAGATATGCCTGCCTCGGTAGTGTTTGTGAGATATTTGGTCTTGTCAACGTATAGACAAATCCTTTCATCCGACGCTCCATAACACCTATATATGAAATGTTCTAGAATTATACGAGTATATCATAAACGCAGCTTTACGGTAATGGTTCGCGCGATTCGTACCAAAATCGATCTTGTCGATATGGAGTTATCGGAGCGAATACAAATTTGTTTGTCATATACTGTAAACTAATATCCGCTTGTGTGGTTATTGTCAGTTCCCATTAAATTATAAAGTTCACAAATTACACAAGTTCAGAGAGCTTGATTAGTTTGAGTGTTGTATTGAGTTTCAATAGTCAATAAGCAAAATTGGACCAAATTTCCTTTGCATTATATGTTGCAATTGGGCTATTAAATTTCCGTTGGCTGCAAAATCTTTTGTTTTATATTTTTCTAATACTGTCTCCGAAATCGATAAAAATATGGAGATAAGTGGCTATCCCAGTTTCGGACGGCTTTATGTCGTCTTTGATACCTTTATATCCGTTATGATATCGATTGCAAAAATTTAGCACCAACTGTCATACGTAAGAGCTGGAATTGTCCTGTGCATCATAACTATGCAAGCAACAGAACCGTCTAGAATAATCTGGACAACAAAAGTCATGCGAAACACTTATCGACAAACGCAAATGACCCTCTCGTGGCACGCGATTCGTCGCGCACGACCGCCTCCCAGTAGACTGATACGAAATCTGGATGCAATCCAAACTAATAGTCGTCGGACAATGCATCGATTTGGACAACAATGCCTCCCCCTCGCTACACAATGGTTGGTAATGATTTTGTGAAATCGTTTGATATATGCCTATGTACTTTTGTTTGCTTTTGGAAGATTTTGGGGTGATTAGGAAGAAAAAAATATTACCTATAATAATACGTTAAATTATCTTCATCTTTAATGTTCATTTACAAATATTTGACGTTTATCCTTTATAGAATAGTGAAATTGTCTGATCCTCTAAGTTTGTAAACACAGACTACAAGAAAAATAGAACAAATAACAATTTGAGATAATATGTTAACGGAATAAAACAAAAACAGTTTCAAGGCACGAAAGAAAATAAATACAAAATAAAACACACCAATCAGTATTATTGTAATTACATGGATCATTACAAGCCGATATGTGTCCCCCGGTTACGGTTATCAACGAACATGACACGTAATTAACCAGGTAAGATATACATGGAGATAATGGTGATAAATCAACCGAACCGATGCAAATCATCGGACATAACAATACAATACATTGCAATTCGCGTGATCTGTTCAATGGAGATTACGGTAATTGAAGTTTCCAGTGATATTTTGATTTAAGTGCTGTTATCGACAAATCGGCAATTTTTTAATGAAATTGCCGCAGGCACATTCCTACGTTTCATCAATCTGTGGTGTAGCCTTTTTCGTCTTGTGCGTATATAATGACGACAAAAGTATTTCCTATCAATATACGGCACAGTATACGCAGAGATAGTCTAGTGGTCCGGATTTCAGCTTCAGTTCAACTCTGGGCTCGTACCTCAGAATTACAAAGTTTGTTGTGTTTTTAAAATGGAACGTCATTAGCTATAACGGTGAACGATAACATCGCGAGGAAACCTGCATATTTTAGAGTTCTCCATAATATTCATTAATATGTGTGAAGTCCCCAAATCAGCACTGCCAGCGTAGCAGACAATGTTATTCATGTTTCTCATTAACAGAAAAAACCCGTGTTCAAGAATGAACGTACTAATGATATAGCATTACCATTATTTTACATACTTACTCTTAACTATAATATTCTCAGACTCTGAGCTATCATTAGGTTCGCTATAACAAAAGGTTTCAGTCTAGTTGGTTCATTTATATCTGATTGAAATTTATTATTTCTTCAACTGCGAACTAAATATCGAGATCTAAACTGTATTCATTTGAACTTGCGTAGTTGGATGCTATTAATCAGGTTCGAGGTTGCCTTCTGTTTTGTTTGACCGTGCCTAGCTTGACGGCCCGCAGAGCGTTAAATTGGCTGGATGCGGTATAGGAGGTGGTGCAGTTGTTTAGAGCTATAGAAATGTTTGTTATTTCGTCTGCTTCTGTTACTATTTTTAAATTCCCATCTCATTTTTAGATTCCGACCAAGGTATTGTTATCTAGTATTTTATTATATGTGTCATTGTAAACAGCATTCTTATTAACCCTCAGATTTGTTATTGAATGACAAGTACTTATTGAAATATAATTGTCCATAAAATCGCGTCTGGCATGATACAGGCGGGGAATAGTAGAAGGTATTGATTTATTTTTATGAATGTTAGATAAACGCAGATTTGACTACGAGTTCAGCTGATTCAAAGCGAGGAGCAGCCTAGGCTGTACACCACCTATGAACTAATTGCCTATTCACTCTTGAGTAATTCCGGTATCGGAAAAACTAGACACCGTCAAAAAGTTCCAACTCTTTGGCAGTTTGCAACAGAATGGATTTGGCAAAACGTATAGAGGAGTGTCTACCAGACCATATCTGGACCTGGAAACGGGACTGGGGCGAGTACATTAATTTTATTTCTCTTCACGACGAACTGTCCAGTAGTTGGGTCAAAATAATTAGTACGTGAAGTAGTATAATTTCCATCAAATCCAATAAGCTGATAATTGTGAGTATTTGCAAGCTCATAACATCATATCCAACGGATAACGCATCGATGAACGTTTGCTGCGCATGTTTGCACGGGGCATCCTGATAAGAGCAACGCAAACACTGCCGAGTGACCTGACAGCGGCGATAGCTTTGAGTGATTGCTCGGTGCTCAGGAGCCTATTGACAGGTTACGATGATCTAATGCCTTGTTTTGATAAGCGATTCGCCGATAAGAAGTTCACATTTAAGATTGATGTCTTAACTTTTGTGGAAACATTTTTTTGGTTTCTAATGTCAATTTATAATTTCAAAATACATATAATATTTTTTACAGTAATAGAATTATTTATACCAAGCCTATGCTATCGAACTGAAAAATTGTGGACATCAATTCAAAATAAAGGGGGCTTGGAGTTGATTTATACATAAAGTTTTCGTTACGCTGCGTTATAGTGCCTTCAAAATGTTTTTCCTCAACCAGCGAGAACTGGTTGGTTAACAACGCTTTTTTATTTTTACACATGTTATTATTTAATAAATCAAATATTAAATATGTTCAAATAGATATCAAAATCTAGCAACGATTAGAATGAATTCACTCAGGAATATTCAGACTCATAAAACAAAAGGATAAACAATTTTAAATAAACCTCAACCAAAAAAGCACTTATTAAAATACCCTAAGTACTACTCGCTTATGCAAGCAGTTGCTGTAAACGTGATTCAGTAGAAAGAAATCTTTTCCACTTTCTCCGTTGACCTTACATTTACGCCTTGCAAAAAGTAACCAAACTATTTTGAATAATTCTGTTGCTCGAACAGTCCATCATCCGACGCCTATGTAAATGTTGCGGATTGAGTTTGAAAGGGCGTCGGCCTCTGGTGAAACAAAGTATTCTCAACCCACCGGTATAGGAAAGTATTCTGGACATTATTTATGTACGCAATAAAAATTGACAAGTTTTTGCCGAAGAGTAAAGTTGGACTCTTCTTTATTTATTCAGGTTGGTCGAATTTTTATACCTATTTAACAAAATATTTGTACACCTATTGAGAATCATCGATTGATCTCAAAGGTGATATTAAATTAATGACCTGCTTCGCTACTTTGGTAGCCATAAAAACGATTACATAAATTTGCAATTCCTATAATTATGTGATTTTTAATGTATTTTCTTAATTGTACATATAAATATTAATCTCAGTGCCCCTTATTATTACAATCCTTCCTTGTTCTCCTAACAAGGATCTTAATATCTTTGTTCTTGTAAGGTTACTTAGAGTGTCGCAAAAACCAAAACATATAATATTATCTCTTGAGTCCTACAATACCACAATTGTCGCAATCAAATTTCCTTAGTGCAATTGGTAAAGCGACGTTTTATTTTAATAACCCATATTACATCAGTATTTTCTCAACATCTAATTGAGAAACGGCTGAATTACTTGGTGGTTCATATAAAAAATTATCGGCAATTTCCAAAACATTAACGGTGTCCAAAAGTCCTGAAAATCAGCGACATTTACATGGTCATGATACATTAATGGCGTCCCCTCCAATCAGCAAGTGTTTATCACCGTGTCGCCCCCTAGTGTTCAGTTTGCAACATAACTTGGCTGGTTAATAGTGGAAGGTTCAAATTGTGCGTCCCGAATATTACTAAAAAACTCAAAACCTACCTCTATAAAATAGATTAAACGTTAAGAAATGCTTAAATAAAATTTAAGCAATCTCTACACAAAACCTTAGCATAAATAACGGTAACTTTAATATTTCATTTTATTTAAATAGTAATTATTAGACGAGCTCGTAGCCGACACGTGATTGCAAATTATTAGCGGACTTCGAAGTTAAGCGAACACCAGGCACGGTCGGCCTTGGGTTACTGCTTGTGGCAAATTTTCACAAGCGTTTCCATGTTTTCTGAGGCACGCTATGTATTAGGTTTCGGTTGTTATCATTAGGGAATAGGCGGTTAAGATACGTTGGAGGCTTTAGAGGCGGCTTATTAACATTCTACATATGAGTTGGCCACTAACCCATGTCTCAGTTAATTAGCACTGGAACCTAATGGTAGAGTATACTTCAAGTTTACCGAAGTAGTGCACCGAGCATTATGACGGAAAAACGTTGTAGGCTTTCAATGTATTATATCATATTTAATAATATGGACGGTATTGGAAATACTATCGCCCTCTACTAGATGGCAGCACAGTGGCGATATAGGTACAGATTGTAATACCATGTCTGGTTTAATACAGATTCAAAACTTGCAGTTTAACTTTACACATATAATTTTTTGTAAGGTGCGTTTTATAAGCAAAAATACGGAAAAAAAACCTTGTTACTAATGGTGGTAGCGCAATGTGAACATAGTTTCCATTGTACCCTTACCCTTGAGGGCGAATCGTAATGAAGCGCGGTAACGAACATGAGCTGACGTCACCTGCTGCCACCGACGGGCAGCGGTGCTCAATGTTTATCTCATTTGCAACAATGTTTACAGAGATTATTTTTACCTATAATAAAGGTAACCGAATTGTGGACTAAAACTTTGGAGGAGATCAACGCTCGGTAACATTGTACAGACAGCGGCAATTAAATGCACAAGTGGACTTCTGCAAAATGCGATGTTTAAATACAGTAACTCATCTGCATTATATACACATTACTTATAATTGTAGCAAAAAGACAATAGCATTTTTAAATTGAGTCCAAAACAATCAAGCCGAATGCGGACCTAAAATTCCCCAAAGCGACGTCTAAGAGAATCATTATTTTGTTGCGACAACAAAACCCTTTGTACAGTTTGAGAAGCTCTCGTATAAAGAATCGTTTTGTAACTCAATTTGCGGCGAGTGCAGAGCGCTTTGTACGCACTGTGTGCGCGGTATTTGCGGTTCTTTAAATTCGCTAGCAGTTCTTTACATTTTTTACATTCTTGGAATTGGAAAAAGTCGGTATAAATACATGTATTAGGATGTCATATATCAAATACCACCATCCGATCCCAAACTAAGCAGAGAATAGACTTGGTGACCAGACAGCTGATAAACTACATAAATACACACAATAACATACTTTCATAACTATTGGAATCGAATCCACAACCGTCGGTTTAGCATTCAGAATTCTATTGTCTAACTAGTAAACCAAGAGGTTAGTCTAAAAGTGTTAGTAACGACAAAAATCTGTTTTACTATAGAACACGATAAGTAGGTATACGTACAGAACATTCCAAATGCAATACACGCATTCAGTATCTTAAGAATCAGAATCAAACAGAATCAGTATCTTAAGATACTATTTGCCAAAATTGCATTATTTTTTTACTATCACAGAACGAGATATTCGGTTGATTGAATTAATTAGAAAATTTGAATGAGCGGCTTTATCGAACTTTGCAATTTATAAATGCAGTCATAGGTACAAGGAAATATTTACCGCATGACTGCACTAAAAATAAAGACAACAATAAATCTGGTGTGTTCGCAATAGCGCAGTAATGAAACCCGTTTGTCCGCGTAATGTGCGCGCAGGATAACGTCTAATATGAAATAATACGAAGGCGTCGTTATATCTTGCAGTCCGTCTTCATTTATGAGACGGAACGATATGTTGGAGGGCAATAATGTAATAATAGTCGTGATTAGCGGCAGTACACTAAAGCTAGGGTCCAACTGAGAAACGACAGCTTTGAACCTACTTCGGTACTGATAACGGCTGTTGCTTGCTCTGTTTTGTGTACTGAGATCGCATGCGCCCTACGTCCGCTGTCGTAGAAAAGTCTCGAGGCTCGCTCAAAGCAGATCAGTGATAGCAAAAAAGATGAAATAGGTTTATCAAGTGATTATAATGTATCATGTGTATAATATCACGCGTTCTATCGGCAAAGGAAAACATTGCGAGAAAACCTGCACACCTTAACTCTATAATGATCTCTGAGGTTTGGTGAGGTCTGCCAATCCGGACTTGACTAGCAAGGAGATTATAGCCTTAAGCCTTTTCAATATTTTTAAAATAGTTTTAGTGTAGATGAAATATGTACTGTATGACAAAATAATTCAAAGAAATATTTTGAAGGATATATGCGTAGGTGTACAAAACTAAATATAAAATATTTTTAAGTCAGATGTCAATTCAGATAAATAAATTGACACATTTGGACTTTTAGTCTTAGTCACATCAACAAAACTGGGGTGGTTGCACTGACCGTAGTTGTGATCCCGTTTTCTCATTGGGGGACCTGTTACGCATAATCTGATAAATACTTTTGCATCAATGTTTACTCGCATTAGGTATTCCTAGTAGTACATTTTTCTTTTATTGCTAACTTTGAGTTTTATCTATACCTCAGAGTAGCCAATGTTAATGTTGCGATTCAATGTTTGTTGATATACCCAACGTTTGACGGAGTAGCAATATACAGCCTTATCCTTTTCATTGTAAGAGGAAACCCGTGTCCACCAGCGGTCCAATAAAAGGGCTAATGACCGGGTATTGGTTAATCATTTTAAAATTTGTCCTTCAAATTTAATAACGGTCAAATATTGCATTGAAATGTATTGAATTTTTTTTAGTATACCTATTTACATGCAGGTACATATTTCAATTGATGGCAAATTTTGAAATGATTTTTCCACTAATACAAAAGGTATGTATGGTTAGTAAAGGCTACAAATACTTTCTATCAGTACTATGTTTTTTGTGATAATTATTTTTTATAAGCACTGGCGTGTAGAGGCTAGTCCATGAGTTACCGGCCGTGTGGCGCGTTCGATACGCGGCTTAGTTTGACACTTGACAGATTTATGAGCTTTCGAAATTCGCTGTTCCGAGTAGTCAATTTAAGGCTTATGCGAACTTGGACCAAATATTTAGTAGTAGAGTCTTGGGAAATACAAAACCTCCAGTACAATACATGAGTCATACAGTGTTATTTATAGTCACATTTGAAATGGTCGCTTTAGCAGCTTTCATTTGCATATGAGGTAATAATCATAGGCAAACATTAAATGTTATATACATTTCTGAAGTTTAGCAGTAAGTAAGTGGGTAGAAAGGCTATCGTATAATTTACCGGCCGCGTGGCGCGTTCGATACGCGGCTTACTTTGACGCGTGACAGATTTATGAGCACTCAAAATTCGCTCTGCCGCGTACCCAATTTAAGGCTTGTATGGACGAAAGCGACATCGCTGGCTCTGGTCAACTTGGCAGGATTTTTAATCGAAAAATTAAGGTAAAATCTTGCAATTAAAAGTAAACGTGTTGCACGAAAAGCACGACGTCTGAATATTATGAAAGTAGTACCTTAAAAATGAAAATGGAATTTCAAGTAAAATTAGAGCTGTCAAATACATACTGAGATATTGTTGAAAAATGTACATTATTTGTTAAAAGCGCAGAACTTGATGAGTACGAATTTATAGGTAAGACGTAATGTGGTACATTGTTAAGTCTATTATTGTGATGTTAAGTCTATTATTTTGTCATTGATGGAATTTATTGCAAACCGCCTAATGCTTTATTACTGAACAGAAGGCAGCAGCTCACCTATTTCAATTTGTTAATAATAGTTCCACGGGCTTTAGTGATCATAGCACATAAATGTTTTATAAGAATCGTGTTTTGTTAGGTTTTTCTTTCACTCTTGTTTACCCAAAATATCTTTCAGCATCCCAGTTATCGCAGTGAAACAGCGATCGATGACGTCGCAAGGAAGGCGATAAAACGTTTTATTGCTTCCTTAAAATTCGCCAAAAATCAACAATTCAATTCTATGCGAGTCATAAAATAGAAAGATGGATTCCAAATCGGAGGCCCTACTATTTGACAGCTTTACAATGTACTCGTACTTATTGATTGAGATAGTTAGATTCAAATGGGTTATAGTTTGCGTATTAGTTTACAGCTTATCTTTAATATAAACATACGTATATCATGTTCAAATGGAGCCCAATTTCATATTTTTATATGAAATAATCTTCCTGAGCATTGAGCATCGTATTTTTAAATACCTACATTAATAATATATACTTAATAAAATATAATAATTTCCAAGTTGCTTAGTTAAAAAATGGAAGAAAAAGCCCCGGTTAAGGACATTAACAGTCGAACAGATCGAGAACGAATAGTAGATTCTTGGACAAACTCTCGTAAAAATCTTCCGATATTTTCCGCGCAATCGGTTTAATGTCCTATGAAAGATGAATAGGTAAGGTATACTATTGTTATAAGACGGATATATACGGGTTGGGATTCCAAGATCACAAGATACTGTGCTCTATATTATCAGTTCTAATCTATGAAGAAAATAACATGAGTACATATTCTACTCGTAGCGTTATAAGTTGGTTCTCGGGAGGTGACTGAATAGTAAAATAATAGCAAGGTATATTCGTACTATCTGCTATGGAGAGTTAATTAATATTAAGGTATTTTCCAACAGTTAACTATGGTGATTAAGCTAGATGCAATGTTGTGACTTAAAATGTTGTTGGAATCGATTACCTATCCGTATCAGTAATCACAAAAAAGTGTCACATGATTATATTAGAAACGCTACGGTATCGAATATCACAAGGAATTATACCATAGCACACCGCTAATCAACATTCGGTCATCTAACACACCGTAATGCAAATTAACCTAACAACAATAGCAATAACTGGTCTTTCAGCTGTTGCCATATCATCATCAACGCTACCATTATGCGCTATAACATCGACACTGCAGATAAGCAACATACTCGTAAATGCGTAATCGACTCATTATAGCCATCGCGCTACCCGCATGCGTTACAGAGAGATAGCAGTGAATAAATTTCATCGGTACAGAATCACAATAATTCAAAACACCGCATCGTATTAATCAGCGCTAACACCTGAGAGATCACGAGCTTGTTAGCGTAATGCGGCCGAAGTGTAAGCGGATTGACCGTTTGTCAAAATGCAAGCGCGTTCGACGAGTATTCCTTGACATTAGAAATAAACATATCCTTATTTAAGCTAATGTAAACACCCACTTATAAAAAATAACGACTATAATAGATAAATAGCAGAAAGCTTATAACATTTAAAATAAATATATTTATGTAATGAAAAAGACTAAAGAATTCTATCGTATATTATACACTGACACTATAATGAACATTATAGGATCATAATCATTTTAACATGTATTTATACCTGTAATAAAATTTCATGTACTTGTAAAGCCCATAATTCAAAATTAAATAGTTCATATTGAATGCCTAATTATTTCCTCCTATTACTCCTAGCTTATGAGGGATTGCCACGATGATTGATTAAGAATCAATCGGTTCAGAAAATAAAATATCCGATAAGCTTGTAGCATAGTTGAGATTTAAAATTGGAAGAACTTTTTCTAGCTGGCACTAAGACCATACTCCTTTAAGGTCTCAATAAGGTATGCTAATTGCGCGGTAGAGCGTGTAATGCGGGCTTAAGGATCAAATTATCCGCAGTTAAGTCTATCTTATAGATCGAGTGGAGCGTGCGTTTTCTTTACCTTATATTTTTTTAAAGCACTGAGAAACACATTTACGTATGAAATAATTGCAAAAGTACGGTAGAAATTCCATTCAATTCCATTGAAATTTTTGATATTTAATAAATTTTAGTAGGTACCTACTATTCAGAAGGGATTCACTTCGCCCAATTGAACCAGTGGAATGCAGATGGTTTCAGCCATGGTTTCAATATACGACTCGAATCTCTGTAAAAAACTATTGTTCATAACCATTTTCAAGTTGTTAAAGTGAATTACGTTATTATAATAAGTATCGAAGAGTGATTTAATTTTTTGGTTTCCAAAACGACATACTTGGAATTTGTAACCAAGTGGTACGAGGAATACTAGTTTTCTGATGTTAAGTGCTATCATAATTACACCTGTATTTAATTTAAAAAAGTGAACATCTACTTGAGATATTTACCAACTCCGTTCGATAAAGTTGGAACATCATAATCTTAGTGTGTCTACGTATCAAGCACCTAAAACCTAAAATTTAGCGGGTTACTCAGCCGCGGTACTTCTATATGCGAATCGAGATGAGGCGTTGTAGCGTGTTGAAAATAGAACATTGTGTTTGTTATCGCTGGCTCTGAGACCATACTACAACTGGCGGGCGGTCCCAACAACGCATGCTAATTGCGAAACGGAGTGTGAAATGCGGGTTTAGCGATCAAATTATCTGTAGTTTAGCCTGAGTTATGGATGATTAAAAGCTGTCGTTTAATTCTCCATTACGGAGACTGCCTCGTTAACGTTATCGGTAATGGTTAGTGGTCGACCGATCGATAGGTGCAGACTAATTTCGAGGTCATTTTGTTAAATTTTACTGGATTTTTTTTGTTTAATTCTATTAAAATTCTACTTTATCGTTTATTGCTACAGTTAATATCAAAATAAGTCAATGAATTAAACGTAACTTGATTATTTACCATAAGTAATGTTAATAAACTTGATTTAGTACGTAGATATTAATTTTAAGGTTATTTACTTTTGTTCATAGAATGCTAAAAACGTTTTTTTTTCAATTATGTATATTACATAGCGTAGAAACAGTTTACATTGTAATTTTCATACCCTCTATTTAATTGATTTAAATCCTACAACAAGTGTAATTACAGGAAAACGAAAATCGATAGAGTTATTTCAGTACAAAACTATATTTTTGTTATGGGTCGCAATTTAGAAGTACCTACCTACATTTATTAATCACACATCAATGATATATTTGTGTTACGTGCAGAGAAATATATATTATATATCATGCAGAAGAACATCATCATGCGTAATAGTAGCTCCCGGAGGTACATTAGCTGCCAGCGGGTGTCCGAGTGTGGGCGGGTAATTGGCGATCCCGCTGCGCTGCGTACGTGGCCCACAAATTATGTGTCGAGTTATGATGACGGGTACTTATTTTGTATTCTGATAATTGCTGTTATTTATTTTACTTTTCTTTAAGCTTCCAGCTTTTCGTTAGATAAACAGTGAAGATTAGTTTTGGCTATCTGATGATAATGTTACATTTATTATATGAACGCAATATGCCTTTTTTATTCCTTCTGGTAATCTCTTAACAAGTATTTCAAATTACACAACTATGTTGATCAGATCATATCAATAAACTTTTTTTTACATAAATATCTTCATTCATAATTCAAATGATGACGACGCTCAAAGATCTCTCGAACTACTCAAGAGTTGCAAACATGAAGCGGTTGAGAAAATGAAGATTTGGCATGATAACTAAACAAACAAACAACCATGTTACAAATTCGCAAATGAAAACAAACAAAAGAACCCTTACGTCGTGAACGAACTACTAAATAAAAGCTGAAATCGCTAGACATTCGCGACAAAAGCTGAAATATTCAGCTCCTACAAATATCTCAGAACGCGCCGTACTTGCAGTGCAAATGAGAGTTGTCATCGACTCGATATAGCGGTGCACACAATTGGTGTTGACAGGCTGGGATATTACAAAGGATGCACCTGCGTCTCGATGTCGAGAGACGCTGACGCCAGTGGCGTGGCGCTACCTTGCTGTAGGGTTCGCTGCAAAAATGTACGTAAACAAATGAAAACCGAAATTAAATTCATATAACTATGATCTTAGAAATCTACTCGTACCAATATTTTAAGTATGCGTATTTTATAAGATAATATAAACATACCTAGAATAAAAGACGTCAAATAGCTTGATTTCAAATGAATCGCCTGTTTCAGAAGACACCGACCAAGACCTTGGATATTAGGGAGAAGTAGAAAAGATCTAAAACCGTGTATGTATTTATAATATCATTGCAATATAACAATTTCATTCGGAGTCAGAGCCAAAATACTTCAAGTATAATTAAACAATTTAATATTTAAAGATAAATAATTTTGCTGCTGACGGTCTGACAAATAGGTTAGGCTTTTCTCTCCCAGTTCGGTTCATTGCGAGCGTACGCTTCTAATTGATTCCCGCCTGCTTCTGTGTGATTGTAATCATAGTTGTAGTTCAGATGTCCGTTGTAGTTGAATTCTAATTTCTTACAGTTTCACTAATATCTAACTTGGGTTTGTTGTGATTTACGGTTTTGTTTCTCGTCTTGCCTGTCACTGATTTCATAACGCTAGAACTAATCATATGTATACAGCTTTTATTAATAATATGCAGTAGATTGAAATGTGAAATTTCACCAATAGATTCATCATGTGTATCAGTCACTATAGTCCCTGATACATGAATAGTTCAATTTAAAAAATAATTGACAATTAATTTATAAGAGTTAACGTTAAAATGTTGGTAAAAATGAAATACAAAATTATAAAGTCTTTTGCTTTTGTGTCTCCGTTTAACACAAACGTTAAAAAGGAACGTAAGTATATAAGGATCTTTAGTAACAGAAATAGGTCGAACGGCGATGCTTCTATAGTCGAACTCAAGAAAAAGGGGTTCTACCACATATAAAGCCACTTTTGTTTCTTTCACGAAGCCGAATCACTTTTCGTAAGCTATCAACAAATATGAAAGAGATTCTCTTTCTTAGTGGACCTAGCGGTGGGTTTATAATTGCTCCGTTCTTTACGTATTTTCTACACATAGTGTTAAAATACCCGGTTGAGTACATTTCCTGCAGTTACTAAGATAACAAATCCAATTCCAACTCCAGGCAGCCACCAATTACTTTCAACTGGGATTAAACAAAAAACAAAAAAAAGGGTTCTCGATACAAATTGAAACGTATTCGAGCTAGTAGAGAATACTAGAAAGGATATTCCGACAAAGACTGTCATAGATTAACTAAACTAAAAAGAAGCCCGCGTCGCTTTACCGATTCCATCGTCAATTGCACCCCGGCGGGTATTCAAAGCGATCCAACTATTCAAAGATCATGACCGTGGATGTCACTGGTGTAAAATGTAAGAAACTAGCGGGCGTCTTAGTAAGTAACTTTAGTGACAAAGAGTTTAGTGTCCCTAAATCGAAGTCGACACAAACAACATTTGATTAAGCTGGCACGTAGACAAGTAATTGCAGCTAAAATTATTAATATTTCCATATCACCATGCATGCATCCAACAAATGTCCGTTTTCAGAAATTTTCAAAACTTCTGATGGATTATAATACATATTTATAATACGCATGGAATACGATCGTAGAGGAATGTTCAATCTTGCTTCATTATTATTAAACTCAAATGCGAATAACCCGACCCTCTTAAGTCTAACCATTGTACCAAGGGCAAGAAGCAATGCAGGCGGCGAAGGTAAAAAAAACCTGTCTAGAGGAGGTAACAATGGTTAGAAGGTCGTTGGTGAGGTAGACATCGTAGATTTGTAAGGCCTTTCTTATTTAGTTTTCTTATCCGTTACCCCTTTTCAGATTTGTAGAGTTCTGTGACTGGTGGATAGAAATGGAAGTGAAGAGCGTGAAATGAATATTTTTAATACTTGTACTAAAATCCGTTGTTTTTCGAATTCTTCTACGAAGATGTTAAAAGCCAATCAGCATTTAATTTTAAAATATCTGATGTTTGTATAAACTGTTATCAAATTAGTGTCGTTAATGTAATCAACCTAAATAATATATTTTTTTTAACATTCAAACATACATACATACCGTCACGCTAGGTCCCTAACGGGGTAGGCAGAAAGCACCGAGTGCCAAATATCTCTGTCCTTGCA